>QTSX02003554.1:443602-525370 GCA_014839935.2 Entomophthora muscae
GGATGTTGTCCCCTGGAGCTGAACACAACAGTAATTGTCAGGGATCTAATCTCAGGCAGTTGGCCCGTTGTTTTCTGGGGTAACTTGAGCCAGGTTTTTTTTGCAGGAAGAGCCCACCACAAGAGAGGAGCTAACTTAAAAAGGTAGGAGAAGGACTTCCCACCCAGGACCATGGGCTGGCAGCCGGGATTATAGTGTCAATCACCCCTGTGAGGGTAATGTGCACAATTCTAAACAGCTTGACAGTGTGGTCAGTTGGAAGGTTGGGCAAGGAGTTAGGCATAGGCTTGGGAGTCACATGTGGTTCCATGGATAGGTCATAGGCAGGAAGATAGTTGAATTTCCCTCTGAACAACTTGTGTGTTGAAAATATCCACATGCCTTGTCGGTTGTATTTAACTGCAGATTGTATGTGGGCCAGGGGATCAAGTTCAAGTATCTTTTCCGGGGTGTATTCTTTGTATTCAGACTTCAGAGGGTAGTCAGTAAAGTGGACGGGTCCAAAGGATACACCAGAAGGACAGAAAATTGCGGGCAGTAGGGCAGGCAGGCCAGGAGACCTCAAACTGAATTGGTAGACAGCAAATAAAAAATAAGGCAATAGTTGTATAAGCCAAATTAACATAACCTTTATTCAAAAATGGCAATAAGTTTGGAGCGCGGGGTCCTTTGGTCTATATAGTACCCCATCTCCAAACTTAACATTTTCCATGGGGGGTTTATTAGGGCATTGGGGGGAATGCGGGTGGGTGGCCAGGAGGCCCAGGTGCAGGGGTGGCAAAATGTCACCTTAGCTGGGTGTTCTCTCATTGGGTGGAATGTCTAAATTGGTCACTTTATTTTCTTGATTTTTGGCTGTGGTCACAGGGTTGGTCCTAAAGCCCGTGTTTTCCTTTGGTAACTGAATTCAATTAGTTAACCAAGAAGACTTCAAGTTCATGAAGTTCACCAAGGAACTTTCTCTACCTTTATTAGGCAATTCAAGAAGCTCCTCCTTGGGCACCACCATGGTCAAGCCTGCACTGGTATTCTGACTTTGGGACTTAGCAGAAGCTTCAGCTTGCAGAGGATCAGCCTCAAAAAAACGCAGGCAGGCAGTCCCTTGGTCCATAGGGCCAGCGGCCCGCAGGAATCCAGGGTCAAGGTTAAAATCCCACTTTTGGGCCTGGGTTTCCAGGGGGAAAGAAATGTCAATCCTGACAGTAATTCTTAGCTTTGGACAATAGTTTCTGGCTTTCCTAATGTAAGGAAGAGTTTTGAGCCCAAGTTGACCTTAGTTTCTATCTTTAAACTTAGTGGAATATTTTGACAAGACTTTGGCCTCAACCATTTGGTCCATGTCCCAGATCCCCATTGCTTGGGGCATGATTGATGGTCAAGATTGGGGAATTAGTCCCATATTGTTCAGAACTACAGGGTTGGTGGTCTATTTTTAACCCTTTGGGTATGATTAATTTTTATTGGTTAACCCCAGTGGTGGCATATAATTGATTGGAGGGGAGTTTGGGCAGGTTCCTGGGCGCCTGGCTTGCAGGTGGTTGGCAGGTGGGGCAGGCGGGCACCTGACTGGATGTTAAATCATTCTGGCTTTCATTAAGTCCTTTTTGGATTTTAATTAAATTGTTTTCCCCCTTATTTAGTGTAGTGAAATTCTGCTCTAAATGAGAAGTATTTGGAAGTGAATTTTCTTTTTTCCCAAGTTGGGATGAGAGTGGAAATTTGGGTGGTGTCAGGAATATTCCTGACAGAAACTATTACTTCTCCTTCTGTTGACCTTCATTTTTCTAGGAGCGTTAGCCTTGGAAGGGTCAACTTCTCAGATTGATTGGAACTCTTCTTCTCTAGATGATCATCACTTAGAAGAAGCCTTATAAAATGGATGGTTCAAGTATGATTCTGGGCATTGGGAGTGGAAGTTCAGCTATTGCTGTGAGCAGGTTAATACTCCTGAGAATCCTGAAGTATCCCTTGTCTGGGACCGTGCCTCAGTTTACCTCCTCACCTACTTAGTGGGATACTACCTCTTGAGGAGATTAAGTTCACTGATGGGAAGATTATCTTTTTGGGTCATTTTGGAAATTTGGCTATGATAATATATGTCATGAATGAAATTTCAATACTTTTATTGAAAACCTGGGAATCAAACCTCTCAGGGATCCACTTGAGAGGGAACAAGTTCCCAATCTGATGAGCCAAGGCCCCCTAAGTTAAGCCCTGCAATAACCAAACTAATAGGAACTGTAACCATTGCCAGGTGACCAAAGTGCCCTAGGAATGCAAACCGGCCCATCATTGAACTGAATCTACCCAGCAAGTAATATCCAACCAGGTAGGACAACAGGTAGAAGGAGGCATTTTCCCTCACCAAGGAAGGTTCAGCAGATGGAGGTAGAGTTGTGGACCAGCTGTATTGGAACTTTCTTCCCCAGCAACCTGAGGAACATTTAAACCAGTCATGGGCAAGGGACTCCTTCTGGTGAGCGTCATCAGGGGATGAATTGTGCCAGTCAGTAGTTGGAGTTGGGTTCTCTAAGGCTAGCACCACAGGCATGAGGGAGCTAGAAACCAGAACAGGAATTGACTTCCTTTCATGGTTTCAAAAAGGGGTGCAAGAGATACGTGTAGACAAGCTTAGAATAGAATAAATATCTTTATTGTTGGAACAAGTATGAAGGATAGAATCTGCTCACTTAAATACCCAAAAATAGGGTGGAACAGTTTTAAGAGGATCCTAAAATATGAGGGGCTTTCCAAATGAATTTCATAAATGTAATTATTAACATGGCTGCCTGTCTCAAATGTGCATCCATTTGAGGCTCAATGTATATAATAAAGAACTGATAGGGGAAGCAACAAGAATCAGCCACAAGATGGGAGACAATTAAGTGATTCATTAGCTTAATCAAAGGGCAGATCAAGTACAGAGCCTGATTATCTAATATGAGCAGTGGATACAAGAGCGGCAACAAAGTTAAAGGCAGCCAATCAACTTTTGAGCCATAATTGTTGTTTATTAATGAATTATTAACACTTGCAGAGGTAAAACCAAAGTTGAAAGCAGAAGGAAAATGAATTGAATCATTATATATAGGTAATTTAAGTTAAACTTTAGACTGTAAACTAACCATTGACTTCTCTTTAAAGTTCTGGGTTAGCTCCCCATCATAGTCAGTATTTAACCCAGTGGATGAATATATCAATACTTTGTTGGTTTCTGGGTGTCCTGGAGTAAATAAATTTGGAATCTTATCAATAAAATAAATATTGCTGTAGTCAGGGAAGAATTCCCTGACAAAACCCCAGCCCTCAGGAGATGTCACAGTAGGTTCCATCATGCCAGGAATTACCCAGCCAAGTAGAAAGGCTCAAAAAGCCAACAAACCATTAAAAAAATTGACCCAATTAACGGATTTAAATCAAACAGTCAATAAAAAATGGGTTACAGCTGCTCCAATCTGCCAGCTGAAACCAATTCCTCCTTGCAAACTGACGTTGATAAATCAATGTAATTTGAGGGTTATCAGATATGAGCTTATTAATCAGCATGGTTGTCAGAAATTGGTCACACAAGGGTTCTTTGCAACCTGGACTAGCTACTCACTTGACAACGTGGAAGGAATAGGAGCCCAGGATCCAGGTGGTATTGCTTAGTCAATTTTTGATATATATTGAATAATTTTCACTGTTTCAACTCTAAGAGTTGAGTCCTCCCAAAAATTTACTCAATAAAAATCAAATACCCCTTGGTCTGATTTAATTTTTAAAAATGCATCCTGTTGTTGGGTTGTTGTGCTACATACCCTACAATCTGATTCTGAGCTGGATCATTACTGGAAGATGGGGCCCTGCAGTTGGAAATTTGTTGTTGGTACCACCCAATGTTAATTCAATGCCTGCCAATCTTGGAGTGGTCCCCCCTGTCTTTGAAAATGAAAATTGTGTTACATCTCAATGTCCAGAATTTTATTCTGAAGATTCTTTGATGCTTTCACAGGCTATTTATCTTGGGGTTTTTTTTGGTTAGGATTAATTATTTTACTTAATCCTAGTATCTCATTTGGAAACTTTACAAAACAGGATTTGAAGCTGTGTTGGTGGTTAATCATTAACTCTATATTGGATTTGGGTGGTCATTCCCCACCACTTAGAGACAGCTTCTTACTATCCCGTGATTTCCGTCACAGGAGATGCCTTGTGTCAACCCGGTAGACGGGAGCCCGCCAGACTGCCAGTTGGGCCAAACCCTGGGCCGCTGGAGATGCCTTGCACCAACCAGGAGGAACATGAACCTGTCAGCCTGTCAAGTATTGAGACTTAAAGTTCAATACCAGCATTGAAAACCCCAGAATCAAACACCAACCTTCCAAAGGCAAATTGAGTCACCTATCATGGACAGGGCCCCACCAACCTGTTGAGTCACAAACTTGAGTTGTTGAATTACTCCACAATCTTCAGATTGTTAAGAGAGATTCCTCAAATGATCACCAGATTGCCACCAACCTTGTTCCACTGAAGACCCAGATCTATGCAGAGCTTGTGGCTTGCCTAAAGGAGGCTAAAACAAGGCCTACTACTAGCCCTGCTAAAGAGCATCAGTTTCTGCCAGTCTCCAGTCCATAATGGGCAATGTAATTGGCCGGCTCAGGTGATATAGTGAGCAGCAGCAGCAAAAAAAGCATTATCACTTCTGTTTACCAGAGTAAGTCCAACCAGGATCTACTGACCTCAAAAACCTAAGCCAAGATACATGCCCTGCCAGAAAATTGTCCATGGGCCCAAAGTCCGCAAAAATCAAAGAAGCAAAATTACAAGGTATAAGAACCCTAGCGGTATGAGGATGACCATATTGTCATTTTCAATAATAAAGTTTATGAACCTTTGGTTTGAGAAAATCCTACCTTATTTAGTTTTAATGATCTTTCATCTCAACTCTTGTCAAGTAGACAACCAGGCAACCACCCACTCTAGAGATCAACCCGCTGGCCCACCTCTGGCACTATACCGTCCTCCTGGTGCCCCCTTTAGACCTGTACATTTTACTGAATACCTTCCCAACCCCGCCTACTCCAAGTTCAACTTGGAGAACTGCCATAAATTACGCTATTAATGCTATTTTGATTTGCCCTTCAAATATTGATAGTTGCAAAGATTTGACTGGTTTTGCCTTCAAGTTCAGAAATCCCTTGCCTTCTGCAAATGGGTCTGGTTCAATATCCACCCATCCTGGATTCTTGTACCTGTCTGTGGTTAATCCTGGTATGACCTCATCCCAGCGTGACTCCCTCAGCCACTCTGTCTTCCTATTGAGTGATCCCCGCCTCTTGTCAACTATTTAAAGTAGAATCATTACTCCTAATAAAGACAAGTTTATCCACATTTTCATTGGCTTTTATAATCTTCAAGCTTTTCCTGTCCTTTCTGCCAAAAGGACTTTTACATCTTGTTTTCCAGGAAATTAAGGTACATACCCTTAATTTTGCCCTGAAGGCTAACCCAAGGCTAGCTTCAAACCTCAAATCTTTTGTAATAAAGATTTCCCACCGTGTCCTCCATGATGTTGTCCCCTGGAGCCAAACACAACAAGAACATACTCATTGCCAACCCCTTGGCAAGGACTAGAGAGACTAAAACTATAGGTTGCAAAGAAAAGTGGTACATGAGGTTGCCAAGATTGTTCAAAGACAAGTAAAATTATCTGCCTGCCTACTTTGTCCCCATGATTCCACCCTTAACCCTATGGCCCAACCACCCAATAGAACCTATCACCACCACCAAGACCACGTCCACCCAGCTGTTTGGAGTACTCTATATTACTTTGACAGGGTTGGTGGACTCTATGGTGCCTAACTCTGGGCCCTGCTCTTTACTCAGGTGATCATTATCTTATATTATCAAGTTAGCACCCATCCTATGGTGGGCATTACCCACTGGCCCAGTGGTACCCCATCCTGAGTCACCTAATGCCTCTACCTATACCTGGCTTCCTAACAATATCACAATAGGTTTGGTTGTGGCAAGTTTAAATCTGGGCACTCTAGATCATAAGGCAGGAAAATTGTTTCCTACCAAATGGATCCCTGACATTCTTGAAAGTAGATGTAAATATCTGAAAGCATGTTTTCAGTTGGGAGAGGGGGGTTTAAGAGGGGACTTTAAATTGTGCTTGCCTCTGGTTGGATATGAGCAAATATTTTCAATATCTCTGCCAATTTTTATAGGCTCTTTTATGATGTCATGATTTGAGCCCCGTGGATAACCAGATGGTCAACCACTATCAAACAAGGGGTGAAAGTATCTCAATTTGGGGTGTCAAATTTCTCAGGGGAAAATATTAAAGGCTTTGATGGGCCTTTCACTGGGGCAGTCACTACTGTTGAGTATATAATTCTGGGAAATATAATAAACAATATAAAGGGAAAAATTAAAAATATAATGATACTTTATTGGATATGAGTTTAGAGTATTATATAGTATCATGAGAAGCCACATGTTGTCCATGTATGTAATGGCAGTCATGGGGCTTTTCCAAATAGTGTCCCTCTTAAGACTCAAAATGCTTGATCCCTATAATAGATGGGTGAATGATAAGAGTACCACCAACTTAATGACTAGTCAGGGAATCATTTGGGGAGTTACTTGGGGAATTGCTTTCCCAAGAGAGAATAATTGAAGATGTTGCAACACTAATCACTTTTTTTCAATTACTAAGTTCAAGTCCTTAGCTAACTTTAAAGGTTAGTACCTTTCTTTTTGCCTGATGTTTTCTATTGGGACAGTTGATTCTAGACAAACCTTTTGCTACTTTGACAGTACCTAAGGTATTTTCTTCACACAAACATATTTTATACTGAGGCCTTGATAAAAAACTTTTAGCCACCCCAATACAAGGGGCTATTTTCCTCTAACAACTCTTGAATGATGTAAATTTGTAATCAATGTGTTATGACCTAACATATAAAAGCCCTATCTCAAGGATAGTAAAGATGACTCAAAAACATTAACCCCATGAGACATTGATTTGTGTTTTCTGTACCGCCCATAAACCAGTTATTATATAATTGCTCCAGAGAAACAAATATATAAATCCATCTTTTTAAATTTTATGTATACCCACAAACATATTTGGTTTCACAGTAGATGTCAAGAAGGTGATAGTTTATAGCTACCTATACCAATTAATAGCTCTCTTAGTATCTAAAACTAAAAAGTATTTGTAATATGAATAAGAATTAAATATCATAAGAAATTATTTGGGGTTATTAAAGATATTAATTTAATTAATATTGATATATATAAAAGCAAGTCTGTCTGTCTATCTGTGATGTCAGCTTGAGCGCAATTGAGCCGTAAGGGATTGAATTGAATTGATTTTTCTATAGCATTTAAATTTAAAGTTGATGGTCAAGCCAAAAGCTTGATCTGACTCATACTTACATGAAATCCCTTAAAAAACCTTTGAAAGCATGTAGGTTGAATTTGGTGGAGTGTGACCTAAATTATGTGTAAATGATAATATAGACCACTTGGACTTTAATAAATGTATGTTTGACTGATTTATTTTTAAATTAGCGGCTCATCCCTTGAAACCATAACAAGGAGGCTTATCTGTATAGATTATACAACTATAAATGTATAGATTAAAATTAGAAAGGAAGCACCAGATTGTTTAAGATCTTATATATGTTTGGATGTTTAAACTATTTGTTGGGGATTGAATTGATCAAACAAAAGAGAGCTTGGTCACGTTAAAGCGCTAGGATTCAAATTAGATATTTAAATTTTAGTTTAAGTACAGATGATTGGCTTTCACATTTTGAATACATTTATTTTCAAGTGTAATATAGAATATTCCACTCATATGCATCACCTGATCCAATCAGTGCAGATTGTTTCAGAGTTAAATTTACTTGTCATTGCACCATACTAATTAACATGTGAGCAGAGTAGACAAGCTTTAATAATATTAAGACTCAATAAAATAATTTTGATAAATTTATAGCACCTAGATAAAATTTTCAGTTGATTATGATCAAAATGGTGCCACACATAATAGCTTAAGATGCTGAGATCCAGATTGAAGGACTGAAATTGAGCTCGCGTCGTAATCAAAGGCTCAGAATCAATTTGGTCCATCTAAATTTAATCTTAGTACACATAAAAAAACTAAAACAACATATCTCTGTGAATACTAAGCTAATATTAATGTTCAAAAGCTTATTTTAAAGCTACATATAAGCTCTATATTTTAATAAAATTAAAAAAATCAAATATTAAAATTTTTAAATTATTAAATTAGCTTTGTAAACTTAATAGTAATACTTATTTAGATTTCTATTTTTTATTTTTACTTGAAATGTGCAATTTTATTTTTAATTAATGAAACTTAAAGTAACTTTTAAGAAAGGGTGTTGAAATAAGATTTTTTAATTTGATTTTGTGTTAAATAGGCCCAACTAGGGCTGCTTCGGCCAGTTTCTGGCTCTGGGTCACTATTTTCATATATTTAAACCTTTTTAAATATTAGTTCAGTTTTGCTTTAGCTGTATTGGCCCTCAGCCGGGAGTTAGCCGAGCCGAAGCATCCCTAAGCCCAACCTAGAAACCAATACAGTATATTGAATAGATAAATTAGATTCAATTTTATACCTGTCCTTGGACGGGCCATCCACTTAGTCTATTATAGCTCCCTTTAAATGATAAAAATCTATTTTTAAAGTTTCGATCTATTTTTAGAGCTCGGATCATCTTTTGATTACAAATCCATGTTTAGAGCCCATATTTGGCTGTAGCGGATTCAGGCTAGAGAGAGAAGCTACCGCCAACTATAAGTCAGTCAACTAAAAACCCGAGAAAATACCAAACGATACTAAGGCGGACTACTCCAGAAATTTCTAAAAATAAGGGAATTTAAACTTGATTGGTGGCACCCCTCAAATTACGACCATCAATTAGTATTATTATTATTACATTATTATTAGATCCCCATTAAAGTAAACATCAATAAATAACAATGCAAAGGCAAAGTATCAAATGATTATGAGCAAAATACATAATCCCATATGACCACAGTGCAGAGCCTTTTCGACACCTGCAAAACTCCACTATTTCTCAATAATGAGGGCTAAGCGTAATAACAGTATGAGCCAAGATGTTAGCTTGATGAAAAATTGTTAAATGATATCTTCACCCTGTAATAGGTATTTCATACAACTTGTTATTTGATTCCTCAATCTTAAAGATTTAATTTTTAGCTCTTAGTGAAACTTTGAATCTTGATGAATTTAAAAAATTATATTTACAAGTGCCATAATTAAATGTTGCAGTAGGCTTAAAGATCAAGCATCAAAAGAAGTCACCAACTAAAAACTTTTAATTATTACCAAAATTGCCTTAAAAATATCCACAATGATTATACTTATGTAGCTTATCATACCAAAATCTTGCAATTATTTTTTGAAAGTTTTCTAAAGTTTTAAATTCTTGCTAAAACAGCAGGGGTAGCCCCTCATAATTTCTTTAAATCAACCAAACCATACACATGGCTAGACTCTATCTCCCAAATACTCAAAGACAAGACCTATCAAGCCAAGTTTCCAAGCTAGACCTCACAGCTAATAGCTCCCAAATAAGGAGTAGAACCAATTTATACCAAAGATAATGTCACAGCTAAGAGGAAATTTGTCATCCTGAAGCCACATCACAACCTATATAATCTTTAATCCTAAACTAAATTCCTTATCTAGAAAAATATATTTATTTCAACTTTTTAAACTCTGCTAAATAGCACATTTGCCACAATTTAAGCTCTGAGAACTTCTTACAATAAGACAAGACAAAGCATAAGCTGTCAAAATTTCCTTTTATTACTTATATGTGATCTTGAGATTGAATGGTTTAAAAGATTCTAAAAACTTTTTCTTGGCAATAGGTAAGATGTTCCTGATAATCAAAGTATATAAGAGATGTGTGATTATTAAGTACTGTAATATCCTGGACACCCTATAGATAAAAGCGCCATTTAATAAACCAGTGTCACAAAGTAAACATCCCCTTGCCTCAAATGGGATATACAATTCAGGTATCTGAAGGCTTTTTACATTCATAGGTCAATAAAACAACTCAGACTTGTCAGCCAGGGTATAAGGCACCCCTTTTACTGCATGATTAAATATATCAGTCTCCAACTGATATTGAAGAGTAGGCTATGATAACTGTAGGATTGATGACTCAACCAACTTCTCCATTATCTGATTTAACATCATATTACAATCAAGTATCCATTCAAAATAAGCTTCAAATAAGAAGCTCTAACAGTGGCACAGCCATTGCATCAAACATAGGAATGTAACAGTCTACATATATCATCATATCCAGATATAAGCAAAGTTGGGTCTTGTCCTTGGGAAGAGGCAAATGGTTAATTGCACCCACCCTTTAAGAATCAGGCTGAATATTGCCATCTGAAATAATGTGATCAAATAAAGATGCCTTCTTTTAAAAGAAGCTTCAATTGGAATAACTAGAAAATAAATTATTATCATGTAGATGCTGTAGAGTTTCCTTGGGATCCTATAAGCAAGCCGCTTCATACTTAATGAACATCACACTATTACCCAGATAGATAGGGAAATTATTTCTCAGCTGTGAACAAAAAATTATCATTCATTATTAAAGAAATGTAGCTAGTATATTAAAAATACCAAAGCTCATGGCCTAACTCTCAAAAGATCTGTAATCAGTAAAAATGAAGCCTTATCAATCTTGATGAGGAGCACCTTTTGGGGAAGCTTTAAATATGGAATTGAGAAAGAAGAGAAGTATATTTTATTGGATAATACTTTAGAATTATTGTAAGGTCTTGCCCATAATAGTGCAAGGTTATAGACTAGAGCGTGCAAAGCATTGGGATTCAAATTTAAAAGATATAAGAATGTAAGAACTGTCTGTAAGACAATCTTACAGAAACCTGCTAAAAACCTATATTGTGTCACAAATGGAGTAATAGAGTGTAAAAACCCTAAGCAAAGAAGATAAAATAAAGTGTTCAATAGTAAACAATTTGTAACTAAGGGAATATCAATATTAGGATATTCTCCATATGCAAATTGATACATATAATTATTGAAAGATTCCTTAAGGAAAAAAATGGATTTAACAAGCCTAAGGATTATTGTTTTACAAGTTCCATTTAGATTTAAGGAAAAGCTAAACTAAAAAAATGAATTGAAAAAACAAAATTCTTAAAATTACAAATCTGAAGTTAAAAAATTGTAAAAGTTTGAAGGGAAGAAATCACATAGAATTTTGGCTTAAAGCCTACTCTTCAAAAGCTCTTTATTTATAGAAAGAAAAGCCTTTTCAGTTGGAACTGATAGCCAGGAGGAAGCAGCAAAAAGAGGCGCAAATGGAGAAGTTGGAGAACCCAGAACCAGAAAAGGGGAAACAGAAGCCAGTACTATATGCCAATCAGCAAGTTGAAGCTGGGGAGAGAGCAGCAACAGCATAATCAGGAGTTTCAAAAGGTAATAATAGTGAAAATATTCTGACTTTAAAGTAGAAATATATATGAAATTGATAAAAGCAGACAGAGCAAACAACAAAAGCAATGATTAAAACGCAAATAGCACCAAAAAACAAAGGCAACAGACTTAAAATACTTAAATATTGACTTTCAATTTAAAATTCCAAGTATTTAAAATACTGGAAATCAAACCAATCAAAAATAATAATATGAAAAGTTCAAAGAGCCTGCCCTTTGGGGCAGGGCATGACATTACCCCCTCCAGATCCAAGCTCAGGATGTGCTTGGATATAAGACTTGATAACATTGGGGCAGTTCTCAAGATTAGACAATGGCTCCCAAGAACTCTCCTCAATGGAATATCCCTTCCAAACAACCAAGTATTTGTAAATTCACTGCCACCTCTGGCTTTGGATCACACAATTTTCCCTTGTCATACCAAGAAAGGTTCTAAAACGCCTGCCAAACCCCTTCATTCCTTAAATGATTTAGCTCACACAGTAGATGAGAGGTTTGTGCTGGCCTACCCTGCGGAACCTTTGCCTTTGGTTGCTCCCTCCTGGGAAGAAACACTGGTTAATTTAGACTACTTATTAGCTTGGTATTGCCCACTTCTAAAAACCATTAGAGCTGGCCAATCAGAGGTTGCCACATTGACACTGAGCAACCAAAGTGAATTCAAAATGACCAGTGCCTCTTCCAGCCAATCAGATCTGACCGCAGAAATTGGAATGAAACCCTCCAGTCTTCCTGCCCCTGCCTAGAAAAGTTTTTCCTCCAGCCAATTGGATTTAGTTCCACTGTCATATGACCCATCTTATTTTCAGCCCATCCCTTTTATGCAAGCAAGGGGACTTCTAGTCCCCTGCTTGTCTATTTTCAATAATATTAAAGTTTGGAGCCATCTGCACTTTATTTTTAAATTTGTTATTGTTTGGAACCCAATTTTGAGTTCCTACAGCCTAAAGATTGTGGTGTTAGTTTCTGTTCCAAGCTTACCTTCTGCCAGCCGGTTTTGAACCCAGCTTCTCTTCTGGTTCATTATACTAGTATTGGTTCATCTAGTAGTTGCCTTTCCCGTTCTTGCTTTCAAAACAGAGTTTTAAAACTCCAATTTTTAATTGATATTCCTTATAATACCTATTATTATTTTGAATTTTCTATTAAAATCATTGATTTCAAACCTGCTCTGCTTGCCGTTCTTCCCAAACCTCTCACAACCATTGTAAAGCTCTCTGGACCCGTCCTATTACAGTTTGGCTCTATTTTGCTAAGTATACCCTACCAGCCCCTGTTCTGCCTGATTTTTGTCAGAAAAATATACTGTCCTACTTCAAATTTTGTGAGGAATATTCCTATGATACTCCCAGCTCTTAAATTTGTGGTATTTTCCTTGGCTCTGTTCTTGTTGCTTCTGTGGTCCACCTCCCCTGATTTGTGGGGGAAAATCTCTTTGTCAGCCCATCTGGTAGGTAGAGACCCTGCTAGTCTCTGGGACCTCCCCAGAGGTCTTCTCTTTTCTGGAGAGGCTGTGGTCAAGAGCCTGACGTGTGATGATTTGGACTTGGACACTGTGGATCATACTTCACCAGTTTCTGAAGGAGCAGTGCCTCCCATGCCTCCCCTCCCCAACGTGGTCCAGAGACATACAGTACCCCCTGGGTCCTCCAAGGTGTCCTCTCCCGCTCCTACCTGCACCCCTTGGTTGCTCACCAGCCTGATACTGATGGGTTTGAACGCCTACTTCCCTCAGTTGTCCCCGGTGTCCTCCCTGTGGTCCCCCCTCTGAGCAGCCATCCCAGTTCTGCACTGGATGGCATCCCGGTGATTTGTTTCACCGGGATGGGAGCCAAACTTAGTTAGTTTAGCCCCCCTCTCTCACAGTATTGGAGTTTACCATAGTGGTAACAATGGTTGATAATGGAGTCAACCTCATATTCAGGGGTCCCTTGGACCATATGAGGAGAAGGTGCCTTGTTGTTCTGATGAGAAGGAGGAGGAGAAGTCTGGAGTTTGAGGAGGGACACATGGAAGACATCATGAATGCAATGCCCTGGGGGAGGTTGGATACAATATGCAACCTTCCTAACTCTTTCTGTTACAAGAAAAGGCCCTATGAAACAAGGGCCAAGTTTACGGGAAGGCCATCTGATAGGAAGATTCTTTGTATTTAGATATACTGTTGCAACCAAGTTTCTAGGCTTGTCTGCTAATGTATCTTACAATACACAGGGGGCGCTTGATGATTTGCCCCTTGACGTATCTAATGTTATGGATTAATCCAATGGCAATGTCAAATGGCGGGTACTTCATCCTAATTAGGAGTGTTGCCAATTTGACCTGTTGATCCCCACACAAGTTATTCCATGGCTCTAATCCTTACATGGAACTTCCCACTATGCCACACCCTTTTGGCCTTGTGGCTTTCCCCATATGGTATATTAATCACAATATTCTACAATAAACACCACCTTATTCTTATTATTATGTCCTTTCCTATTGGACTGTTGTCTTCCCCAATTCCAAGTACTGAACTCTCATTGGTTCAGTTGCAACAGTGGTAGCAGAAGTAGGTTTATAACCTATTTTAAAAACAAAATTCCCCCAAGAAAGGACGGAGTACAGACCACATGGCTACTCCACAACAAGAGACATTCCTTCAAATTCCCAAGGGGGACATTCCCAAAGGTTATGTCATCTATCAAGATCAGCTAGTTCTTACCAGTATATACAATTGGCTCTGCCTCGGGCAGTGTGACGCTAGCGTCACCCTGCCACAGTTAGACCTGTCTCAACGTATGCTCAACCTCCAACTAGAGTCCTTCACTGGCGGTGTTGAAGGAGCTGACATTGTCAGTTGACTCCAGTCCACCAAAACACGCCTTTGTATCTGTCAGGTCCCAGAGTCCATGTGGGTTGCCACTGCATCTGGCCGCCTTACAGGGCCTGCTGCTGTGTGGTTCACCAACTGGACCAGCCAGGAGTTTGATGTCACCTGAGCAACATTCTGAGACGCCACCAAATCCTGATATAGTGAAACTTTCTCTCCCATTGTCTTGGGGACTCCCCTCTTAGCCATCAAGCAGACTGGTTCCGTCCCAGAGTATCTGGCCGCTTGGCAACAAGCCCTTGCTGCCGTCCCCAAAGCTGTGACCAATGGGAACACCATGTTGCTCACCCTTATTGTTAATGGGTTAAAGCCCCATATTTGCAAGTGGGTCCCTGTCAGTTGCTGCACCTCTATCAATGACTGTTATAAAGGCATTGTAGAGGCCAATAACCAGGCTTCAATGGGCTTCTGCCGCACCAACAATGCTCCACCCCAACCACGTCCTGCACCTAACAATGGCCAAGGTCAAGTGGGCCGTTGCCAACCTCATCAACAAAGAAGTGCAGCTAAACGCCCCCGCAAGGGGGAGCTCCAGCTAGCGCTAATTGAGGACCAGGGAAAAGCCTGGGGGTTGTAACAACAAGAGGCCTTACAACCCCAACTGACCCGCCCTCTCAGCCCTTGCTTGCAAAGAACCCCCACAACTACAATCTTCACAAGGTTGAAGCCCTAGACGTCTTTCAGGTCCATAGTGATGACCCCGTGTTGCAAGCCGCTCATTCCTCAAATAAAGTAACACACTTGTCCTATCCCTTCCGTTTCTGTGGGAACACCCATAAGTTACTGGTAGATACCGGGGATGATCACACCATGGTAGATCAGGCGTTCACTGACTCCCAACAATTAGACCGGGTACCCAGCAGATTCAACGAAGTACATATAGCTGACTCCTGTAGAGTGGCCATCACCCACAAGACGGTACCCTTCTCCGTAAGAATGGGGAACATCCAGGTTAAGCTCTCTGGGCCAATAATGGCAGGCCTCAGCCACAACGTAATTGCTGGCCTCAACTGGCTCCGGCATAAACGTCCCTACATCAACTGGGATACCTCTGTCATCACCCTCAATAGGAATGGGGTGGGGTTCCAGATCTACCCTGTGGAAATGAACAAGCTACTACATGACACTGTGTTTGTCAGGATAATAGAGACAGGCTCATACGACTTCAAGGGGGGGAAATAGACCTTAACCAATGTTCAGTTAAAGTTATCTGTGCAGAATCATCTGCAGTCCCTCCCTTGTCATCATCACCACCACCAGCGCTAGCTGCACTCCTCAAGGAGTACAAGGATGTATTCAGTGAAACACTCAAACAACTACCTCCGCCCCAGGAGATCCAGCACGCTGTACAACTTCAAAGATTGTTACCTAAATCACAAACATTATACCGTCTCACACCAAAGGAAGATGAAACCCTCTGCCAGGACCTTGTGGACGCGCTTGATAAGGGCTTTATTTTCCCCTTGCTATCTCCATACGGGGTGGCTGTCTTCTTTGTAGCTAAGAAGGATGGGTCTCTTTGCCTGGTCACAGACTACCGCGCCTTAAACAAGGTGACAGTTAAAAATAAGTACCCCCTGCTGCTGATTGACAACCTGTTTGATACACTCGCAGGCGCAAAGGTCTTTAGCAAGATTGATCTCACTGCAGGGTATAACCAGGTCCACATTGCACCAGTGGATGAGGCAAAAACTGTCTTTTGAACATGCTACAGGTTGTTCAAGTGTCATGTCATGAACTTCAGAATGACTAATGCTCCCTCCACCTTTGCCATGTTGATGAACAAAGCCTTTGAGGAACTGATTGGAAAGTGCGTGGTTGTGTACCTTGACATCATTATTGTCTTCAGTCAAGATCAAACCACACACCTCCAACACCTCTGCGCTGTCCTTGACACCCTTTGGAAAAATCAGCTAAAAGCTAAACCCTCCAAATGTGAGTTTCTCAAGTCGGAGTTACTATTCCTTGGGCACACCATCTCTGCCCAAGGGATAAAGCCCAACCCTGCCAAAATCAAGGCAATCACTAGCACTCCATCCCCACTGATGTGGGCCAGGTGTGGAAATTCTTGGGCATGGTTGCCTATGTACGCAAGTTCATCCCCAATTGCAAAGAACTAATTGCACCTCTCACTGAGCTCCTCAATATCAAACAGCGCTTCCATTGGACCCCCGCCAGAGATCAAGCCTTTGAGACATTGAAGCAAAGGCTCACAACAGCACCAGTACTGCAGTTTCCCAACCAAAATCAACAGTACAAACTCAAGACTGACGCCTCTGACAGGGCCATAGGGGGCGTGCTAAGGGTAGAAACTGACAATAGCGTCTTCCTTCCCATAGCATATGAGTCCAGGAAGCTCACTGACCTGGATCAACGTTATCCCATCCATGATAAAGAGCTGGAAGCCATTGTACACTGCGTTGAGAAGTGGCGCTGTTACTTGGAAGGTGCAACCTTCCCACCCTGCGTTCTGACAGACCATAAGTCACTCCAATACTTCAACACACAGTCTCATTTGACATGCCACCAGGCAGGATGGGTTGAGCATCTATCCCCCTGCCATCTGCAAGCCAATGAACGCGTGGAATGGTTAAACGGCTCCCTGGTTCAACTGATTGCCAAGCTCTCACAAGAGCACCCTAACACTGCGTAGACTGAACATCTTCCCACCGCCCTACTGATCCTGCAAGCAGGAATCAACAGGGGCACTGGGTTCAGCCCTAGCACCCTGGTCTTTGGAACACCTGACAGCCTGACCGGGGTTGAACAGGGGAAACTACGGTCCAAGGTTCCTGACAAGCCCCCTAGTGACAACGCCCTCCCTAGACCAATGGTGTGCCAAAGCCCGGGAGATCAAACACAAGCGGATTGCGGGAGGGATAAAACACCTTGAAGCTAAATACGCCGTAGGTGACCCCATCTACACCCTTAATCCCAATTCTGCCAAATTAGAGCCCAACCACCTAGGGCCCTTCAAGGTAGCTGCGGTCTATGACAATCACACCTACCAACTTGAGGATGCCCAAGGGAATACCAAGAAGCTTCATCATGACCGCTTGCGCACCTGCCGCGCCATCCCCACACAAAGGTTGTTTGTGCGGACCTTCCCAGACCTTCTGCAAACTCCAGTCCTGGTGTCTGACGACAAACAGGGGAAAAGGGGGGGTGTTGCAACCAAGTTTCTAGGCTTGCCTGCTAATGTATCTTACAATACACAGGGGGAGCTCAATGAGTCGCCCCTTGACGTATCTAACATTATGGATTAATCTGATGGCAATGTTGAATGGCAGGTACTTCATCCTAATTAGGAGTGCTGCCAATTCAACCTGTTGATCCCTGCACAAGTTATTCCTTGGCTCCAAACCTTACATGGAACTTCCCACTATGCCACCCCCTTGTGGCCTTGTGACTTTCCCCATATAGTATATTAATCACAATATTCTACAATAAACAACACCTTATTCCTATTATTCTGTCCTTTCCTATTGGACTGTTGTCTTCCCCAATTCCAAGTACTGAACTCTCATTGGTTCAGTTACAACAATATAAGCTTGTTGATCTGGATGCCTTTTCCCTCCTAACAATGACAGTTGGCCTGGACCTTGTAAACCTCAATAGCCTTAGAGAGATTCTATTTTAAGGAATTCTGGATGAGTTTTAGCTGGACAATAAACTCCTTGGCTAACGGGGAACGGACAGAGGAGGTGACAGAAGAGACAAAGGCAGGAGTGTAGCCTAAATTTGCCATGAACAGAATTATCTTGGTAGAAGAATGGGGAGTAGCATTGTAGGTGTGACCGTACTACAGTCACATTGGGCTGTGATTTCACAAAGAGGTTGAATTGTGATGAATTTCATAGGTTGAAAAACAAAACAATAGGGTTGGCCTTGGAGAGACTTTCCAGCGTAGCAATGATACCCAGGAATCAATTAGGCTGTACTAATTGAGGGCTGTAATGAATAATCTGAACAATTCAGATTATGAGACTAGGTGTCTTAAACTGATTGATTAACTGGGAAGGTTAATTAATATATATACCCTGGAATATGATTAATGGGGATTTAATCATAGGGTCAAAATGGACATGACTGTGTCAAGTAAATACTTTTTGTCTTCAAACGGATTAATTAACTGGGAAGGTTAATTAATATATACTTGGAATATAATTAATGAGAATTTAATTATATTGTTTAATTGCCTTGACTGTGTCAAGAAGTTTGGTTAAGGTTAGCCAAAAGTAAACCCCTGAATTGTGGTTTAAAAGCACTGTGTCAGCAAATTCATTGGGTTAAAAGCGCCGCCGCGCCACCTAATGGATTTGCAAAGCGCTGAGGTGCCGCTATCAAATTTTCTCAGGCACCGCCTGGGGAAATTGCTGGGCGCCGCAGTGGCGCCTGGTTCAAGTTTCAAAGCGTTCTAATGGGTTTTTAACGCAAAAAACCATTAATGCAAAAATAACTAAATTTAGACAATGATGTCTATGCATTCAGGATTGATCAGCTGGTTCCCAGTTGGAACAAGGATAGCTTGGATCAGGAATATGTATATTCCACAGGGTCTTGGCGCCAGAAGTCTGGAATGCTTCAAGCCAAAGCAATACATTTCCATGGAAGGAATCAGGTGATTCTGGAATGTATTATGGCACATTCTTATGGGTTAGGGGTGTGAAGATCTTTTTGGTTAAGATCTGGATTAGATGACGCTATTATGTCATAAACCATGTGATAGAAATCCAGGGTGATTCTGGAGCCAGAGGGGTTTTCAGCCAAATGTACCCCAATTGGTATATAATGGAAACAGGATAATAATTAATAAAAAATGATGCTTATTGTGACAATGGTTGCTTTCCCCTCAATCTTTTTATGCTTTGTGTTTTTGGCGTTTAACTGAAATAATACTACCATGGAATGAAAGAGATGGTTTGCAGCTCGGACTATGGGAAGTAAAAAACGTGCAAGTGATCACCAGATGGCGACAAGTTTAGCGCCAAGATTGCTTGCCTGGAATCCAAGCTCATTGAAGCTTACCTAAAGGATTCCCCGTCAAGCCGTAAAAGAGTCAGACCAGGATAATGAAAAAGCAAGCATGAATTTCCTGGATCTGTCACAGTAGGAATACTGGGCCAAAGGTAGGTGAGAAGCCTAATTGTCTTATTGTTTGTTGGAAAAACAGCAAAGGAAACATTCTAGTGTCTGATTTGTACATTTGGTTTTCACATCAGACTGGGGATGATAAGAGGTGCTAAAAGAAAGGTGAACACCTAGCTGAGTCATAAACTCCTTCCAGAACAGGGAAAGAGATTGTGGTCCACGGTCAGAGACAATATCTCTTGGAGTACCATGGTGGATGAAGACGTTTTTAACAAAGAGGGAAGCAGTCTGCTTGCAGTAATGTTAGAATTGCAGGGAGCAAAAATAGCCTGCTTTGAGAATCTGTCTACAATGACCAGTATGGCGTCAAAACCTTCAGACTGAGGAAGCTGGACAATATAATCCAAAGAGACAGACTGCCAAGGACCTTCGGGGACTGGAAGGAGATGTAAAAGACCCACAGGTTTCTGGGTGGACTTTTTTCTTCTCTGGTAAACTAGGCAACTACTGAAGTATGACTTGACAAAGGTGTACATCTTTGGCCACCAGAAGTGATTGCAGAATTTAGAAAGAGGTTTCTTATATCCAGTGTGGCCTGCAGCAAGGGAGTCATGGAATGTGATGGTTAGAAGCTGTTGAAGGTCTGGAGAAGGGACTACCAAAAGGTTGTTGAAGTATAAAAAACCATCTAGCAGGAACAAGGAAGGATTTGTGACTATCTTATTATTTGTAAGAGCGTCAATGATCTGAGATGAGGCTTTATTAGAAAGCTGAGATTTGTGGATTTGCTTCAGTATATTGGGGGTTGTAGTACTGATAACATTAAGTTTCAGAAAGCTCTCAGGTGGAAGGACCATCTTGGTGTTAAGGAGTTTGTAGTCTTTGTCAACATTGGCTAATGAAGGATGACAATTAAGCGCGTCAGGTAGGGTATTAAGTACACCTTTCTTATACACAAGCTTGAAGCAGAAATTTGACAGCTCCAGTACCCATCTAGCATGTCTTTGGGAAATGTGACATGACTTAATGAAGTAGAGAAAGTTCTTATGGTTTGTATAAATAGGGAAAGGCTTGTCAAGTCCCTCAAGGTAGTGATGCCAATGCTTGAGTGTTTTGATGATGACAAGAAGTTCCTTGTTGTGTACAGGGTAGTTTTGTTCAGCTGGAAGGTGTTTTTGAGAGAAGTATGCAACAGGGTGTTACATCCCATCCCCCCAAGCTGAAGGAGAACACCGCCAACAGAATAGTTTCTGGCATCAGTCTCAACTGAGAAGGGTTTGGAAGGATCAGGTATCAGGAGGACGGGAGTGGAGACAAAGCCAGCCTTTGTAGCCTCAAACGCAAGCTGGGCCTCAGGTGTCCAGACAAAAGGAATGGAAGGAGAAGTGAGGGTAGTGAGTGGCAAAACTAGAGAAGAAAAATTTTCCACAAACTTACAGCAATAGTTTTCCAATCCAAGGAAGCCACAAAGTTGTGAGCAAGTCTTGGGAACAGGCCAGCTTTGGATAGCATCTACCTTGCTAGGGGAGACAGCAAAACCGTTTTGAGTGACAACCTAGCCAAGGAAATCAACCTTGGTGCAGAAGAATGAGCACTTAGAAGATTTTGCAAACAGGTTGTAGTCTCAAAGTCTCTGGAGTACTTGGCAGACGTGGGCAACATGGTTGTCAATGGAAGAGGAGTATATGAGGATATCATTGAGATAGACAGCAACAAACTTGTTAAGGAAGGGCAGAAGTGCCTCATTCATTAAGTCCTGGAAGGTTGACAGAGCGTTACATAATCCAAAGGGCATTACATTGTACTTGTATAACCCAAATGGGGTACAGAACACGGTCTTCCATTTGTGGCCAGGAGAGACTCTGATCTGGTTGAAAGCGCTTTGGAGATTAATCTTGATGTATACAGAACTACCAGCAAGGCAATTGGTCAAAGCCTCAGCAGAAGGAATATGGAATCTATACTTGATTGTGATCTCATTGAGAGCTCTATAGTCTACATAAGGGCGCTTGGAGCCATCAGATTTACTGACAAAGAAGATGAGGGAAGAACATGGAGACGTAGATTGTGAGATGAAAACTTTGGAGAGTTCCTCATTGATATAGTTCTTTATTAGAGTGTTGTCTGAATCAGAGAGAGGAATAAGCCTTCCCCAGGGGGAGTGGTGCCTGGCTTAAGGTTTATATGAATATTGTAGAGCCTATGAGGAGGTAGCAGGTTACATTCCTCCTCACTAAAACAATCCTTGAATTCAGAGTAACAATAAGGTAATCCAACTTTGTCCTTGGCAGAAAGAGTATTTGGGATACTACTAAAGATATTGGTCAGGTTTGATTTGGAGGAAGTTGAGCCAAGAGTACCAGGTACAAGGGATAAAAATTTGACAACGTCATTGCATATAAATGATATCTTGTTGTTTGGGTGATCAAAGTTAAGCAAAGACTCTCTCAACCATGGGAATCCAAAGGATGAACTGGAAGGATAAGTTGGGGGAGTATTACACGTGACACAGAATGGAGAGCCCTCTAAGTCAATGGTGACAGGTTAGAGGATAGGTGTGGCGCCAATGAGAGTGCTGTTTCCCACCTTAACATCAAGATATCCAAAGGCGGGGAGTCCAAGTAGTTTAGCAAGTTTCTCCTCAATGAAGTTGGCATCAGCGCCAGTGTCAAGAAGAGCAAGCACCTTGATTTTTTCCAAAGGTCCATGAATGGTCACTAGGACGGTAGGTGACTTAGAAATGTTGTTAAAGGAAAGCAAATTGAGAGTGGAGGTCTTTTTGACAAAGGGGGAACATTTGGAGAGAGGGCAGGCTGGTAGAAGATGATTCTTTGATCCACAGTAAGAGCAGAGGTTGTTGTTCCTTCTTCTAAGGACTTCTTTGGCAGTAAAGCAAAAACCTCCCCCAGACTTTGGCTTGGTGCCAGGTGGAGGAGTTGAAGAAGGCAAGGCCTTGTCTTGGATAAACAACCAGGCTGTAGGAGATAGGTTAGAAGGAGAGTGCATTTTTGAAGAAAGATATTTTCAATTCCACTTAAACACTTCTCTGATAAGAGGTTCTAGTTTGTCAGAGAGATCATGGTGAACCAAAAATTCCTGGAGCAATCAGTTGAGGCCTAGCTTGTAGAAGCTGCAAGCCTCAGCATCAGAGGCTTGTAGTCTTGACTGAAGGGAGTGAAATTTCTGGTTGTATTTGCCAAGTGGAAGAGAACCTTGTATTAGACCTGCAAACCAAGAAGCAGAGGGAGTGGACAACTCCTTGTCTTCTCCAGAGAAAGATAGGAGTGAACTGACAAAGAGATCATAGTTCTGGAGAATACCTGGGTTGTGTATCAAGTGAGAGCTAAACCAATCTCTGTAGTGACCAGTGAACTTCTCCGCAAGATAGAGGACCTTCTAGGAGTTGGTGGAGAACTCAGGCCCGTAAGCAGTAAAGTGGGCCTGTGCATAAGCTAAAGTGTTAAAAATACTAGGGGGTGGTGAACTATGGGCTAAGGTATTGAGAACTACTGTTTGGTTGGTGTAGATAGTGGGGGTATGATCCTCCTTATTACAAAAAACCTTATCATATAGCCAACCAAGTAAAAAACTACTAGAGATAACAAAGTTACAATAATAATAGAGAGAAACAAAGCTAAAAAGATGATATAAGAGATGGAAAAAGTATTGCCTGGGTCAATCCAATGGGAAGCCAAAATAATGTAAGGTCTTGCTCATAATGGTGCAAGGTTATAGAATAGAGTGTGCAAAGCATTGGGATTCAAATTTAAAAGATGTAAGAACATAGGAACTTTCTGTAAGATGATCTTACAGAAACCTGCTAAAAACCTATATTGTGTCACAAATGGAGTAATAGAGTGTAAAAACCCTAAGCAAAGAAGATAAAATAAAGTGTTCAATAGTGAACAATTTGTAACTAAGGGAACATCAATATTAGGATATTCTTCATTGGCAAATTGATACATATAACTATTGAAAGATTCCTTAAGGGAAAAAATGGATTTAACAAGCCTAAGGCTTGTTGTTTTACAAGTTTTATTTGGATTTAAGGAAAAGCTAAACTAAAAAATGAATTAAAAAACAAAATTCTTAAAATTACAAATCTGAAGTTAAAAAATTGTAAAAGTTTGAAGGGAAGAAATCACAGAATTTTGGCTTAAAGCCTACTATTCAAAAGCTCTTTATTTATAGAAAGAAAGTCTTTTCAGTTGGAACTGATAGCCAGGAGGGAGAAGCCAAAAAGAGGAGCAACTGTAGAAGTTGGAGAACCCGGAACCAGAAAAAGGGAAACAGAAGCCAGTACTATATACCAATCAGCAAGTTGAAGCTGGGGAGAGAGCAGCAACAGCATAATCAGGAGTTTCAAAAGGTAATAATAGTGAAAATAATCTGAGTTTAAAGTAGAAATATATATGAAATTGATAAAAGCAGACAGAACAAACAACAACGACAATGATTAAAATGCAAATAGCACCAAAAAACAAAGGTAACAGACTTAAAATACTTAAATATTGACTTTCAATTTAAAATTCCAAGTATTTAAAATACTGGAAATCAAACCAATCAAAAATAATAATATGAAAAGTTCAAAGAGCCTGCCCTTTGGGGCAGGGCATGACACTTATATAGATTTAGCTGTGGCAGAGATTTAGTTGGATTGAACCTAGGGGTTGGTCATGTGCAGGATGAGTTCAAGTCACTGGATACTTGAATAGTCATGTGATATTGCTTGGTTGCCATTTCTGGTATGTCAAACTGTATATTGGGAGTGCACCATATTGGGCAATGACTGGATGTTAAGTGAGTTGGTGGTAGCCAGAATACTTATACATCCAGATCCTTGACACCCCCTTAAGGGGTTACTCTGCTACATCAGGAGGGGGCTTTGTCTTGACAGCTGCCGCCTGATGTTCCTGGAGTTGTTTGCTAGTTGGTACCAGTTGGGTCAAGTGTTCTCCTATGCTAAGACGGAGACAGGCTCTGTGGTATTGCTTGACAACAGTGTTTTTGGCACCTTGGAACTTAACTAGGTAGGTGTTTCTGTCTGGTCTGTACTTGATGATTCTTCCTGGTCCTCTGTTTACTGAGTCTATCTTCTTTCTGTTTCCAGCCAGGACCCAACAGGGGAGTTGATGGGGAGTGGTTCCTCTGTAGAGGTTACCTTTTGTGTTTTGAGCCTTTTTATTTCTGCTATTTTAGCTTTGAGGTGTATGTGTGGTAGAGTTGGTACTTGTTCTACTGTGGGGGGTTTTCCCAGGGGAATCTTTATGTATGGTTGGTTGTTGCGGGTAACTATCTCTGGTTTGTATAAGTATGTTATTTCAAGCAGTGAGATGTATGACCCTTGATTGGTGCGGACCCAGGATACTAATAATGCATGTTTCACATATAGTGGCCATGTGTCCTTGGCTTTTCCATTCATTATTTTATCAAGGGTCCTGATAAGGCTGCTGTTTAGGTGTTCAACTATGCTGTTGGCCTGTGGCCTGTAGGGCAAGGTTGTGGAATGCTTAATGTTTTTGGATTTTAGATTGTTGTTTACTACACGACCTGATAACTTGGTTTGCTCCATCAGTTATGAGGTAGTTTGGAGTATCATAGTCAGCTATGATTGCTTTGTTAATGAATTGGTTTATTGTTTCTTCTTTGTGGTCCTTTATTGCTCAGCAGATGGGCCAGTGTGTAGCAAAGTCAATGGCTACAATTAGGAAACATTGATTTGTCCTAGTTTCTGGGAAGGGGCCCACTATGTCCAGTCCCCAAACCTTGAATGGTTCAGGGTCAGTTAATGGGTTAACCGTTGGCTGGGGAGCCTTTGTGCTGGCAGATTTCTTAAACACTGTGCACTTTTTCAGATCATCAATTATATCTTGTTTAATATTGGGTCACCATACTATCTCTTTTAATGTGAGGTATAGGTTGTTAGCCTTTGTATGTCCTAGTAGATGGTGATGTTTTAATATGATGTCAACTCTTTGTGTGAGTGGGATGTAGGGAATATGTTTGTTGATAATGATTTGGTATACTGTGCCATTTGATACATTGAAATACTTTTTGTTCCTGACTAATGTATTGTGGGTCAGTTGATGTGTTGAGGGGTCTTTCCCTTTGGTTTTATACTCAGTATTGTATAGGTTTGACCAGTCAGGGTCCAGGCAGTCAGGATGATCCTCTCTAGGCTGACATAGTCTAGAGAGAGCATCAGCTGTGACCAGCTCTTTCCCCTTTTTGTATTGGATGTCCAAATTAAGCTGCTCCAGCAGGTACATCCATTTGGCTTGTTGCCGTGCGAGTGTGTTCTGAGTTTTAAAGTAGATCAAGGATTTATGGTCAGTTAGTACTCAGACGTTTAAATGTCCTTCTAGATAACATCTCCATTTCTTGCATGCGTGATATATTGCTAGCAATTCCTTATTGTGTATTGGGTACCTCTGCTCAGTGTTGGTTAGTTTTCTACTATTGTAATATACTAGCAGGAAGTCTTGCTGCCCTGGCTGGCAGATGTGTAGGACTGCGCCAATGGCAGTGTCACTGGCATCTGACTCAAGCTTGTAGCACCTATTGCTATTAGGGTATTGCAATATCTGTGCTTCAATCAAAGCTTGATTTAATAGTTGGAAATTCTTGTTGCATTCTGGAGTCCAGATGAATTTCTTTTTAGCATTACCTTTGGTTAGGTCATTGATTGATGCAGTGAGTTTTCCGCAGTCTTTGATGTATTTCTTAGGTAAGCTACCATACTGGGAAAGCATCTAACTTTTTTTAACAGAGATGGGGCATTGTATGTTATTTATGGCTTTTCTTTTGTCAGGATCTGTTTGATGCCACTTTCAGAGACAATGTGGCCCAAGAACAGGAGTTCCTTTTCCATAAATTGGCACTTCTAGGCTTGGAGTAAAGTTTGTGCTTTGCGAGTTAATTGAGTGCCTTGCAGACATGCGTGAGGTGTTCCTCTTTTGTTTTTGAGAATATGATGATATTGTCAAGGCAGCATAATGTATTTGAGAAGCCATTTAGCGCTTGGTTCATCATGGTGACAAACGTTGCGGGAGTGTTGGTCATCCCAAAGTTCATTACCCTACATTCAAAGGATCCAAATTGCGTACAGAACACAGTTTTTGGTATTTCTTTTTCCTTTACTTAAACCTGGTTGTAACCTGAGGTGAGGTCAATTTTGGAGAAAATTTAGCTCCTGAGAGTCTTATAAACAGATCCTCTATGAGTGGAAGAGGATATTTATTATTTACTGTGCTTGCATTTAGTGCTCTGTAGTTGTTTACCAGACAGAGGGTGCCTTCCTTTTTCTTTACAAAGAACACTGCTGCCCCCACAGGGATTCAGACGGGCAAATGAATCCTTTGGCTAGGTATTCCTCAAATATGGGTTTTGAGGGTTGGGGTCTTCATGGAGGATAGTCTGTAGAGAGCCGCATGTTTAGACATGGCTTTAAATAAGTTGATACCATGTTTGACCTCCCGTTTGGGTGGTAACTCTGTGAGCTCTTCCTTGAATACATGAGCATATTTGTTTATGAGTGCCGCAAGTTCTGGGCATTGGATTTTGATTGTTTGTATATTATTGAATTCAGTGTATCTCATTATGTGGAGGGTACTGTCTTTGGTTAGAAGTTCTGAGTTATCTTGGTTTATGACCTGGACAAATACTGTGTCTCTTAGAATGAGGTTGTTGGGTTCTTTATGGATATTAAAATTGACTCTGTTGCATTTGATGGTCATGATTTTTGTTTTTCAACATACGCTGGGGTTCACTTGGGTGAACCAGTCCATACCTGCTACAATGTTGTAGTTTATGTTGTTCATGAAAATTCTTTTGATGGACATTTTTATGCCTTGGAGGTCAATTCTGAAGGGAGTTGTTTTGCCTTTGAGTAGAACCTTTGATTTGTCTGCCATTCTGGTCTATTTGAAGTTGGATTTGACAACTGGTATTTTGTACTTGGTTACAAATGGTTTGCTGACCATGATGTGTTGTGCACCAGAGTCAAATAAAATTTTATGTGTATTTGATTTGTACATACATGGGTAGACAAGAAGTTGTGAGTGATCTTTAATTTTTAAGTTCATAAAAATAGAGGGTTGTGGGACATATGGGATGTGAGCAGCAAAGTTTGTGCCTTGGTACAGTTTATTATCAAGTTGGGGGAGACAGGAGCACTTAAGCCTTTCCCCCTCTTCTTTTCCCTGTTCCTCTGTTTTGAGACCTTTGAGGTCAGAGAATGTAGGATCAGATTCATAGTGGGTTGCTGTTTCAGCATTGTTTACTTTGGTGGTGTCCTCTTTCTTGGGACAGAAGGGGTTTGCGCTTTGGTTACAGTTGCCATTGTTGCAATTGGAGTTGCTGTTGCTATGATTGGTGTTTTGGCGTTTGTTGCCATTGGAGTTTTCTTAACCATTGCCATTTGAGGAGCAATTGCTGTTGCATGCAGCATATTCCATGTTTGCGCGTTTTTCTGCACGCTTGTCTCCTGCAATGAGTGCAGGCATGGAGGTGTTGGCCTCTGGATGGATGAGGGCAGCAACAGAGGGTTTCATTTTGTTGATGAACGAGGCTCTGGTGTGTACGTTGTCAGCTTGTGCTGGATTTTGGATTTTGCGGCATATTTCCTCAAATTCATTGGCGTAGGCTGTGATAGTTATCTTCTGAGGAAGATCACTGAGCTGTATTACAATGTATTGGAGGGATTTGGTGACACAGAAATTGTGTGTGATGTCTGCTTTGAATTCTTCCCAGTTGTCAAGCTGGTCGTCAGTTTATGAGCCAACCCAGGTGGCAAACCAGTTAGCTGCGGCCTTGTACAGGCGTTTGCTGGCTTCCAGGACCCATTTTTGTGGGGGATGCGGCTGGCACAGAGTTTAGCAGCTGAGTGGTCTAGCCAGTTGATGACGTTATCTTTGTTTTTACCAAAGAACTTGTTAATACCAATGTACTTGGTGTTGGTAACTTCACCTGTGATAGGTGGTTGTGTGTTTGTTTGTGGTTGGAGAGAGCAACTGTATTAAATTATCTTGGCACATGCTTTGGGCATGACCAGACCTTCAAATACAGTGCATCCACTAGGTATATCATTGTTGATGTTGTGGGCGCAGAATTACGTCTTTCAGGTCTCCTAGGATGTGGCCTGGTTGATTACATGAGCAAAGGTGGGCGTGTTTTGGTCAGTCATTTTCTCTTTCATGGGTGTGGTCAAAAAACCGTAGCTGCTACCAGTGATGAGGAGCGCCTTTCAGGGAAGATTCAAATATGGAATTGAAAAAGAAGAGAATTATATTTTATTGGATAATAATTTAGACTTATATAGCTTTAGCTGTGGCGGAGATTTAGTTGGATCAAACCTAGGAGTTGGTCATGTGTGGGATGGGTTTGAGTCACTGGATACTTGGACAGTCATGTGATATTGCTTGGTTGCCATTCCTGGTATGTCAAACTGTATATTGGGAGGGCACCAAATTGGGCAATGACTGAATATTAAGTGATTTGACAGTAGCCAGAATACTTGTACATCCAGATCCTTGACAATATCATCTTCCTTGATTCTGATTTAATTGTAACCATAAATAAGATTAATGTTAGAAAGCAGCTTGGCACAGCCACAGAATTTAGAGTATTGTCAATCAATGGCTGATATTATTGGTTTCTGAAATTCAGCTGGTTCAGGGTATGGTATTCTGTGATAATGTCAGGGATCCAACCTTGGGCAGCTGGTCTGTCATTTTCAGGGAACACACAGGCCATGGGTTTAGAGGGCAGGGCCCACCACAAGATCAGAGCAATCTTTATAAGGTAGGACATGGACTTCCCCACCAGGATCACAGGCTGGTGGACGGGATTATTGTGTCAATCACCTGAGTGAGGGTGATGTACATAATCCCAAACAGCTTGCCAGAATGGTCGGTTGGGAGGTCAGGTGAGGAAGCAGGCATAGGTTTTGGGGTCACAGGGGGTTCCATGGGCAGGTTGTAAGCAGGGAGATAGTTGAATTTCCCTCTGAACAACTTGGGTGTTGAAAATATCCAAGGGCCCTGGTAGTTATATCTGATTGTGGATGGGATGTGAGCCAAGGGGTCTAGTTTGAGAATCTTCCCAGGGGTGTAATCCCTATACGCGGGCTTTAGAGAATATTTGGTGGAATGAAAAGGGCCAAAGGGAAAACCGGAGGACAGGAATCTGCGAGCAGAAGGACAGGAGTGCCAGGTGATCTTGTACTGAATTAATAGATGAAAAGATAAAATAAGGCAGCAGCTATGAAAGCCAAAATAACATAACCTTTATTCAAAAATGGCAATAAGTTTGGAGTGCGGGGTCCTTTGGTCTATATAGCACCCCACTTCCAACCTTACTATTTACATGGGGGGTTCATTAGGGCATCAGTAAATGTGGGGCTGGGTGGTCTGAGCGCTTGGGTTCAAAGGCAGCAAAATGGCACCCAGGCTGGGCATTCTATTGTTGATCAGAATCCCTGAATTGGTTACCTGACTCTCTTGTTCTTGGGTGGCAGTCATGGGGCTGGGCCATGGGCCCACACTTACTTCAGGTGATGCATCCTGATTGGCCACTAGGGTGGTCTTCAAGCCCATGAAGCAGAAAGTAGGAATTTTCATTGCCTCCTTTAGGTGTCTTGATTGCTCCTTCATTTAGTGTGATGATTCCTTTGGTTTGACTGGTTTTACCCCCTGTAAAATCATCCTTGGACTCAGCTTGTGGGGGTTCAGTCTCAGAAAAATGCAGGCAGCTGGCCCATTAATCCTCAGGGCTGGCAGCCTGCAGGAAATACAGACCAGGATTTGAATCCCAGCCCTGGGCCAGGGTTTTCAGGGTAAGAAAATTGACAATCCTGACAGATAAGATGTAATTAAACAGTCTTCTCTACACAAAATAAAGCCCCTTCACCACATGAAGATCTAAAATAAGGTATCAAACCCTTTTCAATTTTTCCTGAAGAGCTTTACTTAATGCATCACTTTTATTAGGTATGAGCCAATATATAGAAAAAGTCTTAGCTAGACTCCCATTGAGTTAGATCTCATGCAACAGACCATACTCAGGTGTAGGGCTGTGTCAGCCCAAAAAAGAACAATTACAGCAAATACTGTAATTGTCCTGTCCTCTCTTCCCTGCAATCTTCTTTCATATCCCCCAGCTTAGGGGAATCTGAAATTTAAAAAAAGGAAGGCCTTGGAAGGCTTTCTGTTTTCTGGAGAAGCCAATTTTAAATAAATATTTAATAAAAAATAATCTGAAAAAATTTAGTTTGAAATTTTAAATTTTAAATTTTTGAAAATAAGAAATATATATAAGCCTTATTTTAATTTTAAATCTGGGAAGAAAAGCCTGTCACAATTATGTGTGGAAACAAATCTGAGAAAATCTTCTTTGAGAAGATTTCTCAGATTTGTTTCTGGATTTGAGATGGTGGCTCCTTTTTAGAAAAGGAGCCACTTGTCTCAAATCTGACAAAGCCCTTCTAGGTGGCAGCACAAGAAGAGATTGTGCTAATAAATCATAATAAATTTTCAGAGGGTTCAGGACAGGTGCCTTATGGAAAGGTTCACAGTCAAACTTTTCTTTACAGAGCTTCTCAACAAGATAATTGTCACACTTCACACCATTGGAAAATGATGGGTGTTAGAAAACCAGTTATTATTTTCTGTAATAATTTTTAAACTCTTCCCTTGAGAAAATAATTCTCTATTCTACACTCACCTTCTTAAAAATGACTTGAATATCTTGTTGGATGATATCAATTCCACTACTGCTATACTTCAGGAATAAGTCATCATAAAACAGGCAGTGAAAGAATCTTCCAAGATGGAGCTGAACATATCTCAGATCTTTATTAATTTTAATAATGTGGAACACACAAGTAATAAATTGTCCATTAAAGCCACTCTTTTAAGAACTCCTTATCTAAAGTCAGATACAAAGGTGTTGTCATATATGGATTCCAATTGCCTCACTTCCCTTTGTCTCCTGTTACTTCCACTAAGGTTAAGGATTATACCTTGTCCACTTAGGGTGACATCATATATTCTATTATTTTCCCATAGCCTACAAAGGCCATAAAGAACCCTTTTTTACTTTCTAATAAACTTATCATTTATTACTCTGACATTATTTGAGTGTGATTCTTATAAGTCATAAGTGTCTTAGACCTCAACTTATAAGTCTATTTTACTGTTGCTAGATCCAACTGAGGATTCTGCTTCTAGATTGCAGTCATTACTTACCCTGGAACAGTAATAGTGTTGCCTTCTCCATTTCTAATGTTATGGTCCTTTTGAAGAGCTGTGTTTTATCTTTGTTAGTTGACTTCTTGTGCCCCAAAGCAAGAATATAACCGCGCCTGTTTTCAAGAAGCTATTGCCCTCTCTATCTACCACTATGTATAATAGTCAGGATACCCCTATATATCCTTTACAATCATGTCATCCTCTTAAGGCTATAAATATTCTATATTCTATCTATAAATACATCCATCATTTCTTGCCCTGATATTATTTGAGTGTGATCATTATAAGTTGTAAGTGCTTAGACCTCAACTTAGAAGTTTATTCACCATTTTCAGATCCAACTGAGGATTCTGCTATTAGATTACAGTCATTACTTACACTGGAACAGCAATATTGTTGCCTTCTCCATTTAGAACGTTATGATTCTTTTGAAGACCTGGCCTTTCTCTTTATAAGATGTCTCTCTTGTGCCCTAAACCAAGAATTGACAATGGATCTGGATCAGTTTCTTTTACATGTACAGACACAGAATCCTTGATCAAATCATCCATAGCCACAGGCTAAGCTTTAAATTTGACTATTAAATATCAATTTACATGTCAGACATAATCCAATAAAAGAATTCTTAGCTGTGTGGAGCAAGTCTAACCCTTCAGAAATATTGATATCAAGGCCAGGCATCACGTAATAAAAGATAGAAAAATTGATATAGTTGACAAAGATGGAGAGTTTAACTGTATTATGTGTCATATTTACCCAACTCTTTTCATAAATCCTGGCAGGGTTGGTATTGAATTTTGATGTAGGTAGGAGACACACGTATATGAAGTATTATAATATAACATTATCTCAGCACCAGAGTCAAAAAGAATATCATGGCTATCAACTTAATAGAAAAGAGGATAAATTAGCATTTTAATTAGTCAGAGTAGATAATATAAGCAATGGATTCTCTAAAGAACCACAATAAATAATGATATAATCAATATGTTGCTTTTTCTATATCACATAGGAGGATCTTAATTGATAAATAAAAAGGCAGTAGCTCCCTTAAATACTGGGATTTGTGGTGGTTTCCAACTGCTGAGAAGCATCTTGTGTCTCAAGAGAGAAAATATAGTATTGTTGCAGCTTGTTTAAACCAAACTACTTATAATGGATTTCTTTTACTCTTGAAATTATTCCTATATTAATCAATCTTGGGTTTTTTTGTAAGTTAAAATATAAAGGTGTCTTAAAAACTTAGGTAGACTTAAAAATTTCATATAATATAGCTGTCTTATGTACAAGGACACTACAGAAAAAACATTAGAAATTAACTTTTAAATTGTTATTTGTTAAATTAGATAAAATTGTGCAAATCAGTGAAATGATTTCCAGGAGTATAGCTAAGAACTTTTTGGGATTCTAGGCATCATTATCTTTTATACTGCAACAGCTCTATGTGAGAGAGGGGGGCTAAACTAACTAAGTTTGGCTCTCATCCCGGGGAAATGATCCACCAGGATACCATCCAGTACAATACTGGAATGGCCACTCAAAGTGGCGTTCAAAAGCAGGATGCAGCAGATAGTAATGGGAAGTAGGAATCAAGATCCATCAAGATCACACCACTAAGTACCAGGGGGCGCACTGTGGAGCGTGCTATTGGGTACCTAAACCTCCTTCTTGAACTGGGGATACAGGAGCCTCTAAAGGGAGGGGCGTTGATGTGGCCAAGCTTGGGGGAGTCAAGGGGACCAAATCAAGGGCAGACAACTTGAGTGTAAAGTCTCAAGGCTTGGGGCAAATTATTGTAAACTAAATCCTTTAAACCAATAATGTTTATATTAGTTAAATATAGAAATGTAGTTAGAGTTTACAATAATAGCTAAACAAAGGCTTCTAAGAGTTTATATGAGGTAAAATAAGGGTTAAGGCAATTTATTAATCCTAAGAAAATAAAATAAGGCCCAGTCTTAATGACTGATGATTTAGTTAGAAGGTCAATTTCTAGGTCTGGGAAATGATCACCACTAGCTGGTGGATTAAAACTATTCACAATCAGATTGTGAGTACCACTATAAAAACTACCTAACTGCTGAAAAATATAGTCAAATGATATCATGGATCCAAGATGGAAAATGCAAGGGTAAAGAAAGGAAAACACAAGCCACAAACCTAACAAGTACCTTTTTGAGGTGCAAGTCAAACAATCTCAACTTAAGTTATATTGGGTAAAACTCAGGCTTTTATTATAGTCTGATTATTGAGGTGAAGGTAAGGGGAAAACTACTAACCAAAGGTAGCTAGATGGGCTTGGTAGGTAAAAACATCAAAAGCATATGTTTCTGTTAAATTAACCTTAAAGAGTTAAGCACAATGCAAATGAGACAGCAGGGATATGGCAGCTTTGCTTAGCAGTTGAAGATTGAGCAAAGAAAAGAGTGGGAAGACGTATAAATTGGATCCAAAGCTGCTGGCATAAGCCAAGGTAAAAGCAAAAGGTAAGAAGTTTTGACTGATTTAAATTAACTTTAGTGTAAAGGTCTCAGGTTCAAAAATTGTCCTGAGGCAAAAAGGTAACTTCAAAAGTAGAACTAACCGTTAATATAGGATAAATTGGACATTAGGAACCAGGGAATGAAAAGGAAAGTTGTTGGAAATTAATTGTTGGCTTTAAAACCAAGGATAAGGGTAATTAAAAGTGAATATTCCATGTGAGAAAATGCTAGCAGAAAATAACAAAAAAAGGAGAATCCTGACATCAAGATCATCATAGGTGAGACTTCTCATTATGTTCTCACTAGAAACAAGGATATCCTGAGCACGCCCAGGAATTTCCTCAAACAAGTGCACAAATTGGGTAGGATTGCTCCCCACTTGGTGGACTGAATGTGAAATACAACCCCAAAGATCTGGGGAGGTAGTCCATATCATCACCAAGACATGTGCCAAGGTGAAAGCCACAAATTTCATCACAGAGGCCAGCATCTTTGCAGGTGGAGAAAGGATAAATAAATTCACAACCTTTCCTGGAACAGCTAACTGGCAAATTTTTAGGAACTGGTGAAAAAGGGACTGCAGTTTTGAAGAGACAGTGTCTGCAGGCTAGGTACTTTAAAAGTGGTTTAAAAGTACTATTAAAGTTGTATAGCTAACAAAAGAGACAACATCTGCAAGCTAAGTACTTCAAAAGGGGGTTAGAGATGCTACTAAAGTTGTATAGGTGACCAAAGAGACAGTAGAGCAAACAAGAGACAATTTAAAACTTAAAGTAAGTATTTATAAGTGATATACTAATAATTTTGAAGTTTAGTCTCAATTTACACAAGCAAGAGCGGTAAGCGTATAAGTAACTACTAACTTCAACTCTAGGGGGTTTGAAAAGGCCGCCAGGAACTAGGAAAGGACTGGGGTGGTAATAAATGATTAAAACTTTCACTAACAAGTCACAAGAGTACAGGTGACTCAAAAATAGAGTCAAAAAGTAAAAAAACTGAGTGAAAGCTCTAAACTTTTAATTAATAAAATGAGCAAGCAGGGGACTGGAAGTCCCCTGTCTTGCTTTAAGGGTGAAATTCATGTTTCAAGGTCACCTGACCCAGGGGCGCGGGTTTGATTGGCTGCAAGAGAAATTTTGCAAGACAAGTCCAGCAAGTTGGAGGGTTTTGCAATCATTTCCAATTCCAACTCTGATTGGCTAGTTTCAAATTAATGGTCCAGGTCACCATTCAATCCAGTTGAATTGGAATTTGATAATTTGGCAGAAGCGCTACAGGATTGATTTGACTTAATTAATTTAAAATGCAGACAAGCCCAAACCAGAAAATAGTCCAAATAATTCAAGAATTTTTCCCAAGTGGGCACAGAGTTCAGAGCATCAGTATTTACCACCTGGGAAGGGTATGCCAACACAAATCTCTCATCAACAGTGTGCACTAAATCCTCAAGGGAATTAAGGGGCTTGGCTGGCTTTTGAGCAGATTTTTTGTACAACACAGGAAGATTGTCCTATCCAAGGCTAAAGGGGGGAGCAACTTTACACTCTACCCATATTTTTCAGAAAATCCCCAGTGGCTACCTAAAAAGTGATCCTGTTCTTGCCAACTATGCCTAACTCAATTGGAAGCCCTAGTGTCAGGAATATTCCTGACACTTACAGTTGTGTAATCAATAAACTGTCACCCACTGCCAACGTGAAGGCACCCGCCACCACCGAGCAGACATCCACCACCAATGTGCAGACATCTGCCGCCATGAAGCAGATACACACTGCCACCATGAAGAAGCCCACCACAACCAAGCGGTCACCTGCTGTCAGCATGCAGGCACCTGCCACCACCAAGAAGACATCCACCTCCACCGCGCGGGCCCCCGCTGTCCACACACAGAATCCTGTCACAACCAAACTGTTGCCTGCTGTCAACTTGTAGGCACCTGCCGCCACCAAGCAGACGTCTGCTGCCACCAAGCAGATGTCCACTGCCACTGTGCGGGCCCCCGCCGCCACCACGCAAAAGCCTGTCACAACCAAGCAGGCGTCCGCCACCACCAAGCAGATGTTCACCGCCACTGCGCAGGCCCCTGCCGCCACCACACAGAAGCCTGTCACAACCAAGCCGTCACCCACCGTCAACGTGCAGGCACCCTCCGCCACCAAGAAGATATCCACCACCACCATGCAGGCACCCGCCACCACCAAGAAGATGTCCACTGCCACCACGCAGGCACCCACCGCCTCCACGCAGAAGCCTGCCACCACCAAGATGCTGCCCGCTGCCAACACGCAGGCGCTTGCCACCATTAAACAGATGCCCACTGCCACTGCACAGCCGCCCACCACTCTTGCCAGCCCCACCTGCAAGTCATCCTCAAACCAGGAACCCATGGGCCAGCCTGCCACCTGTCAGCCTTTGCCCTCCCATGCCAGCAGGCCAGTCCCCATCCACTCCTTTGGGAAATAGTCAGATCAGGAAATCAGGAAAGGCAATTTCCCCAAAGCCAAACTTGGGAGGAACTGCTGCCCAATTTGGGAGCCTACCAAATGGGGAATGGACTGACAGGCTATCCAACAATGGAAATCATGCACCAAATTTAGTAAATGAATTTGGATGCATGAAGAAGACCAAACTTGCACTATGCCAATGCAAACTTGGATCCAGCCAAACCTTCTCAATTGCCAGCCACCCAAGCCAATCCAGAAAAGGGAATAACAGATGCAACTCAGACTCTTGGTTCCCCAATGCTATGCCTTCCAATAATCATGCCTTGCAGGTCCACTAGTATAAATAAAGACAAATCTCTCAATGATAGTTTGTGCTATCATTGAGTGAATATCCTCCTCAATATTATCACATTAATCAATCCTTTACCCAGGCTAAGCAAGTAACCTTACTGAATCCATTACCCCTCCCCAAGTCAGAAGATGAACTATGTCATCTTCACAGCTGTCTTGACAGCTTACCTTGGGATAGGGGGCCACCAGCCAACCAATGCTCAGTTTTGTCCTGAACCACAGGAACCAAAAGGGATATCATACAATGAGCCAACTCATCTCAAATCAATGGTTTTGAACCCGTGGACACCCCTGGTGTCATCTTACCCAACTCCCACCTTGGCTATCTATGTGATCCCCGCAGCTACACTACTGTACCTTGCTGTCAGCCTTAGACAATGCAACATTCTTGCCAAAGCCTTCTGTCAGGCAGTCAGCTTCTATCCAATTGCCTACACCATGAACGGCTTTGAGCCGCCTAATCTGCCATCTTATGTTACTAAAGTTTTACCCTCAATACTTGGGTATTACACCTAGATTATTTTACTATTTCTGGTCTTTCCAAGGTGTATATAGTGTCCCAGATAAAGCTTACACTCTTCTTGAGCTGGTCTACTCATATTTATTGGTTGGTTGCTTTGTTACACCCTCAGGTGGCGCTAAAAAGTTGTGCTAGGTTTATAGGGTGCTTACAAATATTCCAACCCCATCCTTCTGCCCAAAGAAAGTAGACTGCTGATATTATTCTACCCTTTTAGGGTTTCAATCAAAGTACACAACTTGGATGGTGCACCTTTGGATGTCTGATTTTGATTCAAGTTAAGGATTATACAGCATATAATAGCTGATTCAATTTAATATTGATTCAAGTATTACATGGTGTACAATTAACACCCAAATTTAGGGGTTGAAATAGATAAGCACCATGTAACTGTGATTTAATTATTTGTATCACTATTGGGTTGATGATGGGGTCTAATATAGCATCACACATTCATAAGGTGGGATAGTCACAATAGACCTGATTGACTGCTAATTATGTGGCATTCAATTGCCAGTTATTAATAAACTAGCAATTATACAGCATACAATTGTTACACTTAACAGTATAAGTTAGTGATTATACAGTTTAAAAGCATTACATTTAGTAATAAAAGTCTAGAAATACTACAGTGTATAGTTATTATGCTTAAGTTGATCAAATTAGTGATAATACAGCATGTAATATCCAAGATCTGATATACTGATTATATTGATCACATGTGGTCAATAAGCTTAATCTCATGCCTTATTGCTGCTTTTATTATGAGTATTAAATCATCCACCCCTTTTAAAAGTTTTTTCTAGCATAGTAGGATGATAAAATCTACCAGATGCTTTTTAATTTTCTTCAATAGTGCAATCCTAATAATAAGAACTGGCTAATGAGGCACAGTGGGATATACATCGAATTATACAGATAAGGATTGATGTTATGAACAAGAATATGTCAAAAAAGCACCTTTCAAATACAAGGTAGGTGGGTATTTCTGTCATGAATGACATTTCAATACTTGTATTGAAAACCTGGGGATCAAACCCCAGGTCTCAGGAAAAGCCTTATGTTGACCAGAGTGGACAGGAAACCACCCAACTGCTAGTTGGGCCAAGCTCTGGACCATCAGAGATAGATGACCCCAAACAGGGGGAACAGAAACCTGCCAACCTGCCAAGCGTCAATACTGGAGGTTTGAAATCAACATTGGAGACCCTGGAATCAAACCCTGACCCTCCAAAGACTAATTGAGTCACACAAAGTGGACAGTAACCCGTCAACTTGTTAAATTGCAAACCCAAGTTGATGAGTTACTCCAAGACCCACCAGTCTCCCAAGGACAATTCCCTGAATGGTCATCAGATTGCTGCCAACCTTGTGCCACCAAAGATCTGGACCTATGCAGAGGTTTTAGATTGCCTTAAGGAGGTTAAAACAAAACCTACTGTTAACTCTGCCAATGACCACCAGCAGCTGCCAATCTTCCGTCCAGAATGGGTAGTACAATTGAACTACTCAGGTGACGTGATGAACAGTAGCGGCAGAACAAAGCATTGTCACTTCTTTTCACCAGAGCAGGCACAATCTGGATCTGCTACCCTCAAGAATCTAAGCCAAGATCCATGTCCTGCTAGTGCCTTGTCTGTGAACCTGAATCCTGTGAAAATTGAAGAAGCAAAAACCCATGGTATAAAAAACCCGGCAGTATGGTGAAGACCATATTGTCATTTTTGATAATAAAGTTTTATGAACCTTTGGTTCGAACAAATCTTACCCTATCTAGTCTTAGTGATCTTCCATCTTAACTCCAGCTAAGTAGACCATCAGGCAACTGCCCCCTCTGGAGACCAACCTGCCAACCCTCCCCAGGCACTATACCGTCCCCCAGGAGCCCCCTTAGGACCTGTGCATTTTACCAAATACCCGCCCAACCCTGCCTACGCAGAGTACGACTTGAAGACTATCCTCATTGCTGATCCCTTGGCAAGGACTAGAGAAACTGAATACATAGGATGTGAAGGAAAATGGTATGAGAGACCACCCAGATTGTTCAAAGACAAGTACAATTATCTGCCTGCCTACTTTGTTCCCATGACTCTGCCCTTAACCCCGCAACCTGATCGCCCAATGAAGACCCCCACCACAGCTGAGACTATGTCCACCCAACTGTTTGGAGTACTCTACATTACTTTGATGGGAACAGTTGACACTATGGTGCCCAATTCAGGGCCCTGGTCTTTGCTTGGGCAATCTGTTTCCTATATTATCAAGTTAGCACCCATCCTATGGTGGGCATTACCCTCTGGTCCAGCTGTATTCTGACCTGAGCCAACCAATGACTATACCAATGCCTGACTTCCTGGAAATTTCTGGAAGATGTGAAAATGCTGCCAAATTACTCTATAAAAGATCCTGACTGAACAATATTGATACCTTTACCCACAACTGCCGTATCAGCAAACTAAGAAGTGAGTTGCTTCACCAAGGCATTCTTGAAGCCAACCCAAAGTGGATCCCAATTCTCATAACAAAACTTGAGAGCCCAAGCTGTAGCATGCCCTGTAAGATCAGATAACACCTCAGCAACCCAAAGCAATATTTTTTGACTTTATATAAGCCGGAAATGATTCCTGATTCTCAATAAAGCTTGTGACATTATTATCCAGGTCACTAATAAAACTTTTCCAGGTCAAACTTATTGTAAGGTCTCTTTTCATCATATGTAAACCCTCAGGCTGAGTGGCAGATGATAGTTGAATGATAATTAACTGGTTAAACTTCACAAGTAACAAACAAGCTTTTAAACAACATCATGTTATCAGGAATATTTTTTATCTTTAATGTAGTATTTAAATATAGTGGCTTGATGATAAAGTATGAAAACTCAAATGTACCTGCTTTTTTGAGATAACAATGCAGACTTTTAATCCAAACTTTTTGTATTAACATCACAGAAGCACTGCTACAAATTTTGAAGAAAGTGTATTAATGAAGCCTTTTTGGGGGATCTATTAGTGATTGAACAAGAGATATGACTAAGATGGTAGAATTGGGAAAGAATATAGTGTTTTTATTTGCAAAGCCCTTTCCATAGTATGGTTATTTATAAAGCTTAAATTATATAAGAGTATGATTGGTTCATTTCTAAGCGCAGTAATCATAATGTATAGCTGCTTATGATTGGTTATGATTTCTAGATATATGATATATTGTAGTTTAAGATTAACGATGACGCTTTAAAGTTGCTTTTGCTATTTTTGGGGTAATGTAACTATTCAAGACATATGTATAATGTACAATGTGAATATATTATATCAACTTATTTTGGTTTTTATCTGATAAATTTCATACAGTATATCTTCATAATAGCTTCTTCACTCCCCAGACTATTGAAATATGAGAATCTCGTGTACTTTGCTGAATTGATCTAATTAGTTGATGGGAATCAAACGAGGCTTTTAACCGACCCCTTATAGCAAACAAAAAATGATTTCAGCTTAAAACTTCATTCAGGATCTAAGCAAAGCAGCCTAAATGGAACAAAATTCTGTTTTGGAGCATGTAATTTGAATAGTTCCCAGCTTTGAACGTGATTATCTATTGTGAAAAGTTGAGCTTTTGAACAAGTTTTCAATTTCCTCAGAATTTTCACTTGAACTCTATACAGCCAGTCAAACAAAAAATGATTCATGCTTTTATTATCAAATTATATAAATATTACAATCCACAAATGAATATGATTGGCGTGAAATATTTTATATTGGTCGTGTAGTTTAATTATAAATTTATGTGATATTCAATTGGATTGACATTGTCAACGGTTTCACTTGGTTAGAGCTCCAGGAATGGTTGTTATCTTTAGCTATGGCATGAGGCTTATCGAATGCTTGGATTATTTAACTGATTTCTGTTAAAAACAGGTTATCTGGGCTTTAACCGTATTCTTATAAATTCTAAATAAAGACTATAGTTTAAATAGAGGAGTAAAAGCAGGAAATTTGGTGATTAACAGCTCGCTTCTCCAGCATCATATATAACTTATTTAAACAAGTTCCTTGAACACGAGATGATAGCCTTTTGTTTAATCTAGTTACAAACCTGTTTGTAGTGCCTTGGATTTACCATCGCCTAAAGTGTTCATACCCAATTTCATTTCGCACTAATGCCATGACACCAATCCACGGATCAATCCATGGATCCGATTAAATCCGTCCATACCAACAATCCAGGAATATTCTTTGGTCCTAAAATAGATCGAATCCATGCCAAGTTGCGGATTCGTAACATCAGGTGATTCGGTGAAACGTGGGGGTTAAAGTTTACTCATAATTCGGCCCCTTGAAGCGTCCCAAACAATCCTCTGGCAGATTCAATCGCCAATTGCTTGTTTCAACAGCTCCACTTAAATACACTGTTTATTCTCCCCAACCCTGATGTATATCTTCTCAAACAATTACACCATACCCTAGCTGATCAAGCATGCTGAAATAAATCAACAATACCCGCAATAACCCTCCATCTGACTACACACAGCATTGACCATCTGATCAACGCATTAATTATAATGCTTCACATAATTTAAAGTCAAAGAAAAAATATAATCTGACCGCAACAAATATTTCTGTAAAAACACCTGGCTCGTATTATGGCGAAACCATTGTAACGCTTTCAGCAAGGAAGCGTCAAGAGTCTAAGTGGCTAACCAGTTGCGGCCAATAGGGATAAGGTGCTAATAAGAGGAAGAATTTATGAAACACATTTTATTAAGACAAGCTTTATCAAGGCTTTATAGTTTCCCAAATAGAAGACTTAGAATTGAGGTAAATTTACTTGCATAGATGCAAATAAAAAAGAAAAAATATACTTACAATGGATAGAGAACTAAATATATTCATCTATGAATAAACAGCATCATGTATCTATAGTGGAATTGTAAAGCTTAACAGCTGCGAAGGACCCAGGAAATTTATACTTGCTTTTCATTTATTATTTCCTGCCTGACTCTTCTTTGTATAGAAATCTTGTTTTAAACCTCAACAAGTTTGATCCCAGTTGTAAACTCTTAGTGCTTGGTTTCTTATTGCTGTCCCACCACTTTACAATCACCTTCACATTCTTTTCTTCCCTGAGCTTCAAACTTTCTCATTCTCTCTTCCTTGCTTGTTTCAGTGTATAAACATCTTAACCAACCTTACCAGCATGTTGCGAGCATTCCACACAAAAAACATGATTTTTTTATCCAGGTGTCCCTTCTCAAGAGAATTAATATTTAAACAAATCTTGGTACATCTCCTTAATCTCTTTTAAGGCCTTCTCTGGTTAGGTCTCTAGTACAATCAGATCCTCCCAAGACTCTTCCTAAATCTTCTCATGGATTTCCTTCCAAAGTGCTACATGACTCCTTTTTTAACCTCAAGCTTGGTTTTATTTCAATTAAATGCAGAAGACATAGAGTTAAAAGAGATTTGAGGGAAAATAAATAATTTGCATAAAAGAAATTCATTTGTTTAATTATGTTTTTCATTTTATATAAGTTTGGAGTATTGAGGCTAAAGATCCATCCAATTCTGGAATACAATCTGAACTCTCACTAGCTTATCAATGATATCACTACCAATACACCTGCATCCTATTTTCACAGGAACCTTTTGTTCATAAACCTTGAAAACCTGTCTAGATACATTTCATAATCACTCAATTCCTTACATAAATGTTTAATTTTTGTAGCTTGAAGTATAAAAACTCTCTTGTAAAATTCTGTGAAATATTCCTATTTTCAGTCCAAGCTACTCATGGTTCCAATTGGAAACCAGCTGATTATTTCTGAAGATACTACTATATCTAATTTAAACAGTCAAATCACTCTAATCTGCCAAGAATTCCCATGCCATTAAGCAAAATCAGTTATTAAATCCAAACCAGCATCACTCAATGCAGCAGAAAACAGGAAAAATAATTGATTGTCACTATAGCAATCACACCAATACTTCTTTTAAAATACTAGAAGAATTTTCTTCTGATCAGGAAAACTGCCGCTAAAAGCAAAAGGAAAAGTAAAAAAGAGCTTGCACTAAAAATTCATTTTTAAATAAAACACTGTAATGTTGGGTCGCTCTTCCTCTCTTGCTATCCCAGGAACTAGCAGCCTAGCCATCCATCAGCCACCAAAATTTGTCCTAGCCCAGCTCACGCCTTGCTCTCACTAGCCATGAGGAACCCAACACGAGTCCCAAGAGTTGAGTATTATTTGTCAATGTATGTCAGGGATCCAGTCTTGAGCGGCCAGTCCGTTGTTTTCAGGGGTAACTTGGGCCAGGTTTTTTGCGGGCAATGTCAACCACAAGAGGGGAGCTAACTTTAAAAGGTAGGAGGTGGACTCCCCACTCAGGACCACAGGCTGGCAGCCGGGAATATAGTGTCAATCACCCCTGTGAGGGTGATGTACACAATCCCAAACAGCTTGCCAGTATGGTTGGTTGGGAGGTTGGGCAAAGAAGCGGGCATAGGTTTTGGGGTCACAGGCAGTTCCATGAACAGGTCGTAAGCAGGAAGATAGTTGAATTTCCCTCTGAACAACTTGGGTGTTGAAAATATCCATGGGCCTTGTTGGTTGTATCTAACTGCAGATTGTATGCAGGCCAGAGGATCAAGTTTGAGTATCTTTTCCGGAGTGTATTCCTTGTATTCAGATTTCAGAGGGTAGTCGGTAAAATGAACGGGTCCAAAGGGTACACCAGGAGGATGGAAAACAGTGGGTGGTGGGGCAGGAGGGCCAGAATATCTCAAACTGAATTGGTAGACAGCAAATACAAAATAATGCAATAGCTGTGTGAGCCAAAATAACATAACCTTTATTCAAAAATGGCAATAAGTTTGGAGCGCGGGGATCTTTGGTCTATATAGTACCCCACCTCCAAACTTAACATTTTCCATGGGGGGTTCATCAGGGCATTGGAAAGGGCAGGGTTGGGGGAACTGTGTGCTTGGGTCCAAGGGCAGCAAAATGTCACTTGGCCCAGGAGTTTTTTCATTGGTCAAGAATCTTGATTTGACTACCTGATTATCTTTCTTTAGTGTTGTGGTCATGGGAATGGGCTGCGGGCCTGTGCCTCTTTCCTGGGAAGGCTCTTGATTGGCCACTAGGGTGGTCTTCAAGCCCATGAAGAAGAAAGTAGGAATTTTCATTGCCTCCATTAGGCACTATTATTAGTCTTCTATTTGGTGCAATAATTTCTTTGGTTTGACTTGTTTTACTGCATGGGTCAACATTCTTGATATCAGCTTGTGGGAGCTCAATCCCAGAAAGGCGCAGGCGGGCGGTCCTGCAGTCCACAGGCCCAGCGGGGTCCAGGGTCAGGGTTTGATTTCTGCTCCTGGGCCCAGGTTTCCAGAGAAGAAGAATAGTCAATCCTGACAATGTAAGGGCCTGGCCAGATAATAGTCAGCTAGCTGGGTCCAAACCTGCAACAACAGATATCAAGCAAAAGCATAGCCACCCCAGAAAGCTTGCTGGAGGAATTGAACCCCTATGCTCTCACCAGGGCAAGAAAGAGCCGTTGGGAATTGACTTGACCTATCTAGGCCAGGCAAAGCCAATTCTCAACGGCAAATAGGGGATCAGTAAAAATACTGGCCCAGGAGAGCTGACAGCTATCAATGGCATTAGAGCTCTCAGCTCTAATATTATAAATGAGCCAGGTAGCTCAAATGCAGCACAGACTGAATTCTTCTGGGTGCTTCAGCAGATCAGATATCATCTGCATATGCTGGGAGCACTAGCACCCAATAAACCTGCATCTGTTTCTGTTCCTGTTATGTCACGGTAGATTCTATAATTCTGGGAATTATTTGGCCAAGTAGGAAGGCTCAAAAAGCCAAAAAACCTTTAACAAAATTGGCCAATTTAACGGATTTGAATCAAACAGTTGATCAAAAATAATGTTACAGCTGCTCCAGTCTGCCAGAAAAATCAGATTCCCCCTTGCAAACTGATGTTGATAGATTGAAGTAATTTGAGGGTCACCAGATATGAGCTTATTCATCAGCATGGTCATCATCAGTTGGTCACTCATGGATTCTTTGCAAACTGGACTAGATACTCACTTGATGATAATAAAGGAATAGGAGCTCAGGATTCAGGCAATATTGCTTAGTCAAATTTTGATATATATTGAATAATTTCACTGTTCCAATCCTTAAGAGTTGAGCCCTGTTGTGATCTGAGGCGCAGCATAGAGTCACAACGGGAAATCCTAACCTTAGGATTGGATTTGTACTAAGTCTTGGTTAGAATGACAGGGAAGGCTATGTGATTACCTTGTGGCCCTGAATGAATAAGATCTGCTAGAAGTGGCTAGAGAGGCGCTAAAGTATGTGGAGACACAAAGACAAAAATGTGAATAGAATTTAAATTTTATTGGGTATAGATGTTGGGGTTATATACTGTGTAGCTTTACCACAAAACAGTACATGGACGGTAGGATCACTCACCACAAGCATGAGTAGTGCAAGTGAGTTTAACAGAATCAGGAAACCAAACAATTGTATTTCCCAATCAGAGCCAGCCTCATTTTGAAGGGCAAAAGCAAAAGAGAGGTATTTGTCCTCAAAATAACCTAACAGAGGCAAAATCAAAACATGGTGAATGGCGGCATTCACACCATTGCCCCCCTCTAGATTGGCCTTATGGGGGTGGTACTTTCAGAGGAACTTGTTATGCACACAAGCAAACGGTTGACAACTAGAGAGGAGTTTTACTGTATACTCTGACCCTTGTTTGAAGGTCACTTTCAAGGGCCCAATCCACAATAAGTCTAGCAAATGAGCCTGTCCCCCTACTCTATGTTGATAGTAAAGAACATGGTCCCCAATGTTGAACTCAGGCAGGGAACCTCTCCCAGCACTGTCAGGGGAGAGCTCAAGCAGCTTTGTCTTATAGGCAAACATGTAGGCAGAGGCCTAAATATCAATGATTTGATTAACTAGATCTTTGATATGCTCATCAGGGTTCATAGCCTTATCAGAGGAGAGTAGGGGGCCCCAAGAGTGACAGAGTAGTGGCTTCATGACCATACAACATAGCAAAAGGGGAATACCCGGCAACACAGTGTTTGCTAAGGCAATAGGCAAAGAGAGCAGCGGGTAAGTATAGATCCCAGTTAGCGGCGTCAGAGTAAGTGAGTTTCCTCATGATAGAAACCAAAGTTGAGTTTGCATGCTCAACTTCCCCATTGATGGAAGGATTATAGGGGGAAGAGAAAGTTTGGTGAGACCCCAAAACTTCAACCACAGAGGTTACTAACTTGGCATTGAAGTTAGTCCCATTGTCACATAACAACACTTGAGGGCAACCATGGCAGAAGAGTACATCTTTCAGCAGAAAGGCGGCGGTTGTCTTGGCAGTGATGTCTTTAGTAGGGCAAGCTTCTACCCACTTGATAAAATGATCAACAGCACTTAGTATAAAGCGGCAACCAGAGCAGGAGCAAGGGAAAGGCCCTATGTTGTGAATGCCACCATTCACTGTTTTGATTTTGCTTTTGTTGGGTTATTTTGAGGACAAATACCTCTCTTTTGCTTTTGACCTTTGAAATGAGGCTGGCTCCAAATTGGGAAATAAAATTGTTTAGTTTCCTGATCCTGTGTAACTCACTTGCCCCACTCATGCTCGTGGCAAGTGATCCTACCATCCTGGTAGTGTTTTGTGGTATTGTCTACCACTATATATTCAATTTCCTATTCTCCAATAAAATTAAGTTCTATTCACATTTTTGTCTTTGTGTCTCTATGTACTTTTGCGCCTCTCTAGCCACGTCTAGCAGATATTATTTAATAAGGGTCACAAGGTAATCACATAGCCTTCCCTGCCATTTTAACCAAGACTTAGTACAAATCCAATCCTAAGGTTAGGATTTCCGGTTGTGACTCTGTGCCGCGCCTCAAAGCACAACAAAAATGGTGCTCACTACAGGGGCTGTAAGCCCCTCAGTTACCCCTTTTGCAACAACGTTTTCAGGACCTTTGCCTCCGCCCATACAAGAGCCAAATTATCCTGAAATTACTAGTCCTCTTATTGAGGAAGACATTGCTGACCTGCCTATTGTCCCTACTGTGCTGAACCTTGAGAGAGGTCCCCGCCTAGTGGCCTACTCTTTGGGTACCCCTGACTTGGAACAAGTCATATCAGTAGCCCTTGGGATAGCCCGTGACAGGGCCATCCCTTGCCTCCAGCTTCAGTCCAATTGAGCAGAATACTACAAATTGATTGTAGCTTCACAATTTCCACAGCATCTCCTCTCAGAGGCTGGCTCTGCTGAACATTTATTGTCCTCCTTTGTAGAATCTGCCTTAGCCCATCATTAAATGGTATTAGGGCTCCACATTCAGGAGATTTTATTGCTGAAAGCTGCTGTCACTCATCACTGGGATCAGTTTGCAGCCTACCAGCAGTGGATCCATTCCCTGTTTTCCTTAGTATCCAAAATTCAGTGTGACTTTGTCACCTCCCAATCTTGCTTGGTCACCTCCATTGAAAGAATGCACCATTCCATCCCCAAGTATGTCAGAGAGCGCCTTCATTAGTTCCACCAGCTGGAACAGCCCTGGCGTGCCCAAGTAGACTCCACTATAAACGCCTATCTCACTGACTTCAAATGACTTGTTCAACAACTCAAAAAGTTCAGTGCTTATTCCTTTGACCAATTAAATCAAGTAGCAGTCCATGCTGCAAAAGGCCTCCATAAACATGGCAAGGACTTTGATCAAGAAAATGCTGCTACCACCACTACCATTGCCAAACTCCAGACTCAAGTAAATGAACTGTCTGCCTCCAAAGCAGATACCCCGCCCTCTCCTCCATCTGAAAAGTTAGCAGATAGAGAAAAGAGACTCTGGGATTCCATTTGAGTATTTAAGAGCATTTACCTGCAGTCAGGATTGCTCACCAAAGCCCCTCAGCCTGACCCTCAAGTGCTTGCACTGACAACTCAGGTTGCTGACTTACAACAAGAGGTTGCCACTTTGTGTGAGGCAATGGCATCTGTTGTTAGTTCACCTGGAGTTGTTGGTGAAGATGGCTGTTGCCCTGACTTGTCAGGAGCCCCCCACATTCATTGTGCTAGAGAGTTGATAGATCTAGCCAATGAAGTGGACCTCCTGAAGCAAGATCACTCTGAGCTTGATAAAGACATACAAGAACTAAGTGAAGTGATCAATTCAGTAAATGACAGGTTTGCCTCTCGCCTTTCAGTAGGCCTGTCTCTTACATACCAACTGGCTGAACTGTCCTTGGTAGTAACAGCACAGGGTCAGCGCCTGGATGTTACTGAGCAGCAGACCACCCTAGCTAATAATACGGGTGCCCACACTGATAAGACCTTGACTAATATTGAAGAAAGTGTTTCCCAGCTGTGGGCCAGACAGCCCCCCACCAAGCCAGAAGCAGAATTCTCTCCACACATAAATGTACTTGATAGCAACAATGGCGGCCCAACTCCAGAAGCTCACTTCAAGCTTATCTTTAAGCAAGTCTTTAACCCCAAAACCTCAACCATTGCAGCTTACCTAACTATCTACAAAACTGTCATGAGAGGAGCCACAGATGAGGTTAAGAAAGAACACATTCTGACCTTTCTACACCCAACCTGCCAAGAAGTTGTAGTGCCAGAGCTGCCCACCATTGAAACCTGGGAAGATATGAAGCAAATTCTGATTGATAAAGTTAGTAGTGATCTTAGTTTAGAAGTGAAGAAGGACGCCTTCATGCATATTGCTTTCAAGCCAAAGAAGACCCTAACTGAATTTTCAGTAAGATTCTACATGGAAGGACAACAACTGATAACAAGCCACCAGTTGACTGCACATGAAGCATACATGGCTTGCTATCAAGCCCTCAAGGTTAACCAGCTCCTGTGTCTTCACTTCAAGGCCCATAAAGCCATGCTTTCTTCTATGAAGAGCATAAAGACACTGTTGCAAATATGCACCTTACCCATCCTGGGGCAGTTGTGCAGGAGAATTGTGCCGCCTCTACCTCTGGTTTGTATTCACGTGGTCTGCGTATCCTTACCATGAACTTGCAGAATCCTCCTTGACAACAGAGTTGCCATAACTAAGGGCAATAGGTCACCATTCCCAAGTCTGCACCAATCCTTGAGTTGAAGGAGCTGACCCCAAAGAGCAGGCGGGAAAAGAACAGTCAACCTAGAGGCAGAGATGCTCTTGGTTGACAAATATTCACAGACTCCTTCAATCCCCCCCTCTATTGCTGACTCTGAGCCTGCTGACAATGAAGCTCCTCCCATTTTGCTGCTATTCCACAATATATCTGATGACTCTGACATGGATGATTCTGATATAGAAGATCCTGACGCCTATGGGTACTCTGTCCTGGACGTTCCTGAAACTATTGCAGTCCCTTATAAGCTACATTCTGGGAAAACTACAACAACTGCCAAGCCTCTGCCTGAAGCCAAGAAGGTTGTCTCTTGCCCTTACCTCACCCAATCCAAGAGATCTCCCGTGCTTGTCGAGTCTTCTGAAGAAGCTGCTTAGGTTGCTGACGCTGTGTTCAAAAACATCTCTGTCTTGCTCCCTCTCCAGACGGTCTATAAGGAGTTCCTGGGCCTAAGATGCATGATCAAAAGGTGGGACAAAGAACTATCAGAAGCCAAAGACATTCTGGCTGTCCTCCCTCCCTTTGGTTGTACTACCATTTGTGTGGAAATATCCATACAAAAGGTGAAAATTAAGGCTGTCTTAGATACAGGGTCTCTTATTAATGTTGTATCCTCAAAGCTTTTCAAGAAGCTCAAACTTTCCCTGACCTTAACTATCATCAGTTGTATGACACAGCTGGGCTGTCCATGACTTGCGCTATAGGAGCTTATTCTTCTCTGCCCATGCGTTTTGGCAAACTACTCTAGGCTGCGCCTGCCGTTGTCTTGGAGAATGAGAGTTACAACCTTCTAGTTGGTACTCAATTCCTTAGGGAATATAATGGGATCATCAACTTAAAGGACAGCTACCTCTCTATCTTAGGGTACAGGTCCCTCTGATCTTTGAAGAGCCAGTTAAAGTTCCCGGGTGCGCCTCAAGACATGCGCCTTGGAATATACCACTGGTATTTTCACTTTAAAATACCGTACTCATTCCTCCAACATGAAGTGCCCTCCTATGGCTTGTCCTGCGTCTAAATGAATTCCTCTCTTAGCCACTTCTGCTGTGACTATCCCCCCTGGGTCTCAGGCTATCCTAGACTCCCAAAGATTGTATGAGCTGCCTGAGTTTACATTCCTAGAGTTGTACTCTCCTCCCTTGCTAGGTGCAACAAACCCTATTTATGCCCAGGAATCTTGGATGTCTCTCATAACAGCCCTGTTCAACTGCTGGTTGCCAACTTGACTGATCTCCCCATACATGTGTCTAGAGGGCAGGTTGATGGCTATGGCATGTTTTTAGATGCTCCTGACGTCCTATCACTACATCTCTTTGGCACGTTCCAGGACTTTAACTTACCTGAGGATGAGCCACAAGTCCTTTCACTGTTCACTGCTCAAGAATTACTGCAGCTATCTCTAGTTTAACATAAAGAAGTGCTTGACCTGCTGGATCAGTTTTTGGATATCTTTGCTAAGGATAGCACTGATTATGGTTTGTCCAAAGGTGTCATTCACCAGATTGATACTGGTGATGCTCCCCCTTTTGCGCTAAACCCTATTGCTGCAGTCAAGTAGAGGATGCTCAGGTGTCTAAAGAGCTCAAACAACTTCTAGGCGCTAGACTGCTTGCTCCTTCCTTAAGTCCATGGGCCTCCCCCCTTGCTCATACTGAAAAAGAAGGATGGAGGTCATTATATTGTGATGGACTACCAACTAATTTGAATTCCTTAACCAAAAAGGATTCCTACCCCTTACCACGCATTGACAATGCTCTCCACCACCTTGGGGGTCTAAGTTCTTCTCTGCCATGGATCTGGCTTCTGGTTACTAGCAAATTAATCTCTCTCCCAAATATAGATAGAAGGCTGCACTCATCACTTCTGAAGGATTGTTTGAGCCTACACAAATGCCTCAAGGGCTCTGCAATGATCCAGCTACTTTCCAACAAGCCATGGACTCCATCCTCTGTGATTTGAAGCTCTCGTGTGTTCTAGTGTACTTAGTTGATATAACTGTCTTCAGTGCTACCTTTACTGACAATCTGGCCCATCTTAAGGAGGTGTTAATAAAGATTTGTGAAGCTGGACTTAAGTTAAAGCCATCTAAGTGTGCCTTCTTCAAGGAACACCTTGAATTCTTGGGACATGAGATGACTCAGACAGGAATTCACCCCATGACTAAGAAAGTTGAGGCCATTGAAAAAATGCTTCCGCCCACAAACCTGCAAGAAACCCAAGTCTTTTCTGGGTATGATGGAATACTACAGACAATTCATCCCTGATTTTGCTGACACTAGCAAACCCTTGGTCCAGCTGCTGTATAATGTCCCTTTTGAATGGACTGCCAGCCAACAACAAACCTTTGAGACCCTCAAGCAAAAACTCAAAGAGGCTCTCATCCTATTATATCCTGACTATGATAAAGAATTTATTCTATATACTGATGCTAGTGACCTGGATATTGGGGCTAGCTTGGCTCAATTGGATGATGAAGGTGTGGATCACCCTGTAGCTTATACCTCTTGTGTCCTGAATAAGCATGAGAAAAATTACAATGTGACCAAGAAGGAGTGCCTTGCTGTGCTGCATTCCACTAAGCAGTTCTGCCATTACGTTTATGGCACCCATTTCACTGTGGTTACTGACCATGCTTTGTTCAAATGAAAACAGCAACTCAAGGAACTGGAAGGATGACTAGCTAGATGAACTCTATGCCTGCAAGGATATGACTTCACTGTGCTGCACCACCCCAGGATTTGACACCAGAATGCTGATGTACTGTCCAGAATGCCCATCCTTGCCCTACACCCTGCTGAGGCTGACCGGTTGTATGAACTAATTGGATATCCTTTGTCATGGGAGAACAAGACAGAGGAAGTTTGAGTTGCCCTTTCTAAGCTATCTGAAGACACCCTCATTTGTGACAATCAGATTTTCAAGAAAGTACAAGATCACTACTTTCCCTATGTAAGGCCTAGTCTTTGCTTTTTTTTGGTGTTCCAAGCTCATAAGTAGACAGGACATGGAGGAGTTGCCAAGACCCAAGCCTGGATCCAGAAGAATTACTTCTGGGAAAATCTTCACTTGCTGATCCCAGATGTTATTGCTAGTTGCCATGACTGCCAACTCCAACGCCCTAAAGCCACTGCTCATGAGTTCAAGATAGTCCCCCCTCAACACACATTTCACACTGTCAGTATTGACACTGTAGGGTGTTATGATCTGAGGCACAGCACAGAGTCACAAAGGAAATCCTAACCTTAGAATTTGATTTGTACTAAGTCTCAGTTAGAATGGCAGGGAAGGCTATGTGATTACCTTGTGGCCCTGATTGAATTATATCTGCTAGATGTGGCTAGAGAGGCGCCAAAGTATGTGGAGACAAAAAGTCAAAATGTGAATAGAACTTAACTTTATTGGAGAATAGGAAGTGGAATATATAGTGGTAGACAATACCACAAAACACTTTCAGGACGGTAGGATTACTTGCCACAAGCATGAGTGGGGCAAGTGAGTTGCGCAGGATCAGGAAACTGAACAATTGTATTTCCCAATTCAGAGCCAGCCTCATTTCAAAGGTCAAAAGCAAAAGAGAGAGATTTGTCCTCAAAATAACCCAACAAAGGCAAAATTGAAACATGGTGAATGGCGACATTCACCACAAGTCCTCTCATAAATTTCACTCAATAAAATCAAATATCCCTTGGTCTAATTTTTTTAAAAAATGCATCCTGTAGTTGGCCTTTTGCGCTACATCCCCTACAATTCAATCCTTATCCAGATTATTATGGGAAGATGGGGGCCTGCTGTCAGCACTTTGTTGTTGCCACCAAATGCTAATTCAATGCCTGTCAATCTTGGAGCTGTTTCTCCTACCATCAAATCAGAAAATCTTGTGCTTTCTCAATGTCTTGAATTTTATGCTGAAGAAACTCTGATTATCTTGCAGGCCATTTAACTAGGGCTTTTTTGATTGGGGTTAATTATTTTAGTTAACCCTAGTATCTCATTTGGAAATTTCACAAAACGGTATCTGAAGCTGTGTTGGTAGTTAATCATTAACTCTATGTGTATTTAGTGGATTTCCCACCACTTGGAGGCAGCTTCTTATTATCCCTCAATTTCCGTCACATGTCCCTGTTCAAGGATCTTTTCAAACCAAAAGCCTGAGTCCCCAGAACCCAACAGATGTATTGAGAGGAAACCTTTCAGTCTCCTGAAGTTCTAGCATTTCAACAACCAATAAGGCAGAGCCAATTAATGAAGCAATTAATGTGCTTATGCTAGAAGAAGTTCTAAGCACCAATTTCACTCCAGCAACTGAAGCACCACAATGTCACTTCTTGATTATGATCAATTCCCAAAAAACTTATCACCAATTAGTTGATGAAGATCCCAGTCATTATGATGAATCTGCCACTGCACCAGTTTGATTCCCCAGATCAGGGGTGACCCATGAAATTCCCCTCAGCAAATCCCCTACAACATGCTAACTGAGTTCTCCATCCCTCTCCCAGCCAAAGTACCTGGATCCCTACCCTCTCTTTCTAAATCCCTTCCCACTATGCCTTCAATTCCTGCAACCCAGGGATGGGACACTAAAGGCTTCCAAGAAGTCAGAAGTGACACATTCTAAGGAAGACCAGATGAGTGGTATAAAAACTGCTTCCCCCTTTGAAGAAAATTGCAGAAAACTTCAAATAAAGTGAATGGTTAACAGATTATTATTTGTTTTCCTTCCTCATATTATCATATCACCTTGGTCACAGCCTTGTTTACAACAAGAAATCTCTTCTGGGCCTTTAGAGATGGATTACTGGCCTGGGGCCCACCCCTGGCATGACTGTTTAACTCCTTCCTCCCTGTACTCATCCTCCTGCTCCAACCTACTGTTGTAACTGTGCTGTTTTAGCAGAGTTACAAGGGGAAAAATATTTAGAAGCTAGATAAAAATCTTTATTGTGAAATAGTGATTATTTAGTCATGGTGAATCAAGGATAACAGGAACATGATTGTTGATCACACAGTTGGATGGAGGAAGGGGGTGGCTTGATCCTGGCAATGATTCAAGCGCCAAAACGAGGTATCCACCATAAAGGATCATCATCTGTTCATGTGGTTGGAGTTGGTAGGTCAAGTTGACTTCCTAGTCTAGCTCCGGGTGACCAGGTAATTGGATTGCAGGTCACAAAACTGCTTGATTGGAACCTTGCTGGCAGGTCAAGCCTGCGGTTTCAACACTACACTGTTGATGTTCAACCCTATGGCCACATGAGATCAGGGATGTTTATCTTAACTATCCTCAGTCTGATTGAGTTTATGATACCTCAACTTGGTGCCTACTTTCCACTTTCTGCAGGAACATTTTACCTTTACTGTCCTTTCCTTCTTATACTGGGCTCTAGTAGCTTGATACCCAGAAGAATGAGACCTACCAATAGCTTCATGGTCACACATAGCCTCAGGCCCTGACAGTTAATAACATAAATACACTTCAAAATTTCTCAAATTCAAAATACCCCTAATATAGGAACAGTATTTTCTAAGCTTGAACCTGCATCTGGGCCTCACAGGATGAGACCAAAATAAAAACAGCTAATGAATGATCAAATAAAAACTTAGCCAGCCAGGTTTTAGGCAGCACCTGCCATAAATAATGCCATCTTAACTAATTGCCTGCCCCCAGAAGAAAGCGCCCAAGCAGCTAGCCCCAAAAACCCATAGATAGTATGGCAGATATAAACCAAGCCATTGTCATTAAATATATTATGGCAAAGCATATGTAAGTTTTGCTGATTTTTTTGAATGATTAAAAAAAGGCTTTTAAACCTCAAAAACAGGTAAGTTGGTGTTTTCAGGCACCAAGATTAATTTATGACAACATAAATTTTCAGTAACTTCTGGAGGCTTGGTGAAAAAGATTGAGGCTAACCACAACATTTCCGAATCCCAATCCTCATATTGACAAAAAAATCCCCTAGAGCTACTTCAGTAGTTCAATAGTGCTGTGGTGGAGTCTCTACAAGTTCTGAAAAATTCACAAAATGGGGAACATAATACCAAATTTTCAAAGGATTGGAAATTAACAAAAGTTGTAAGTTGAAATCCATAGATGAAATCTCTCATCAGAGGCAGAGGGACAATATAGCCAAAGAGAACTATATCATAACAGAAGAATAAGATTGATTAAGGAATGGTGACCAGATTTTGTAAATACACAATCTCAAAAATCAGTTCCACAATTTCTTCAATTTTAAAATTGGGGAAATCAAAATCTGTGCAGAAAACAAAAATTGAGGCCACAGACTGGGAGATATCACACAGTCACATAAGCAAGAAGAAACTCCATCTTTAGGGATAACAATCTGCAAACTTTAAAACTTGATAATAGTTTTAACTTTATTGTGCTTATTGAACTAATAAAGTAGTTCTGGGGAATTGTAAGTCAATATGGGGATTGATTTTGTGATGATGTGGCAGGTCATGATTTTTGTTGTCAAGCCTCCAGAAGTTAGTAAAAATTTGTGATTCCATAAATTATGTTTGGTGCCAAAAAGCACCAAATTACCTGTTTTGAGGTTTCTAAGCCTTTTTTGACTCATTTAATAAAATCAGCAAAACCTGCACATGCTTTACTATAACCTATTTATTGTAAATGGCTTGGTTTAGATCAACCAGACTCTTCATAGTTTTTTTGGGGCTAGCTGCTTGGATGCTTTATCTTGGGGTCAAGAAATTCTGGTTAAGATGTAATTATCTGTGACAACACCCTCCATAATATGCTCTATACCCCCAGTTCACAAGCACATATCAAACTGCACCAGTCTTTTCAGGGCCCAGAGTGCCCTGAAAGTCAGCTGGCCTCCTTAGAGGTGATTAAACATGCAGCTTGGAAAACCCTAAAAAGCACTTTCCAGGGCAAAATACCCCCTTTTGACTAGCAAACAGCCTGGGATTTGAGAGGCACACAATCCTCAAATCCCTGGCATTGAGCCTGTTATCAAATTTGGGCCACCTACTTATTGGGAAATGACACATTGGGAGCGCAATTGTTTGATTGCGCAATTGATTCATTGCAGGAGCTAAAAATAACTGTAGCAACTTGCCATGCTGCAAAATTCAAAAGTTTCATGTTATAGCAGCCAATGAGATATCACCTTCTTGGCCAAGCACGCAAATTCTGGTTAAAATTGCAAATCCAACTCCAAATGATGCCATCAGTTCTCTGGTGGCACAAAAGGCCATAGAATCATCAGTAAGTATAAGTAGTGAGGGAGAGAAGCCCTCCTCACTGTTGACATCTTAAAAAAGCGAGTTTATGCCTAGAAATTATTATCTTATTGCAGGAATTGTCTATTTTTTCTCAAATTTAATTATTCTCTTTGCATATATTTGTGAATCCACTACTCAATACAAGTGTGCATACCCATATCCTCCTGGCCATACTCCTGTTGTCCTTTCCAAACCGCCCCGCGCCCTTGACCTGGAGTATTTTCATCCCCATCACCTGGATCTACCACCAGTAATGAAGGATATACCAACTGCCCCTCCTCTCCCTGACGTGCCTCCCACCCAGGACTTCAGCAAGCTGGGGTTTGTTTATATAACAGTATTGGGGCTGGCCGACCAAGTTATTCCCCATACTGGGAGTTAGTGCCCCCTAGCCACTGCTCTAAACTACCTGGTCTGCATAGCGTCTATTGTGTACATGGCCTTTCAGGCCCAGCCTGCTTCCCCTGTGGGAGTCCAGCCGGACTCTAGTATGGGCCGTGACAGTATGTCAACCATATCTAAACTAGTAACCCTGGGCCCCTATTCTTCTTTCATTATAGGGGCATCTTGTATGCTTTTATTTATGACCTCAGCTTACTACCTAAGACAGTATTTGACCAAGAAACAAGAAACAAACAAATGCCAAGAAGAAATTGTTGCCAAGCCATCCCAAGTCCAGACTGTGATCATCTCCACCTCCAACCAGAATACTGCTGCCCCCACAATCTTTCCTGATCTGCCAAAATTGGACTTGGCTGGTTTCAGAAAAGGAATGATCATGATAAACGTCTTGTTTTGCGCCCACCCCAAGAGCTTCAGATATAACACCCAGAAGGTTATGATGGTGCCGCCCAACTGAAGGACAATGCCAGAGAAGCCTTCTTGACCTGCCTTGAGGAAGACCCAGATCTCATACTTTCCTACGGCCAATTTCTGGAGAGAATGAACTCTGCAACTACCCCTGCTGGGGCCAAGACCCAAGCCTACATGGGGCTCATCCGCCTGACCCAGGGAAGAGACAACCTGGAGACCTATATACAGCAATTCCTATGCCTGCCGGATGCAGGTAAGATTCCTGACAACATATCAGGCTTGCATTTCAGAAATGGTCTGAACCCACACCATGCCAGCCTAATGAGACACCACCAATTTGATCTTCCCAAAGACAATCTCCTGGCTATTGCCAGAGGCATGGACTTTAGACAACCACAAGGATACCACACTGGCCAACCCTGGAACAACAAAACCCCTGGTATGAGTAGGCCCTGTTTGAACATAACCCCTGAGGAGTACCAACACCACATCAGAAGTGGAAAATGCTTCTTTGCCACCAGAGTGGCCATTTATCCAAGGACTGCACTAGCTGCTCTAATAGAACCCAAGGAGCAACTATATCAGCAATAAATAACGCTTCACAATCTTATCCTATCATTGACACTACCTTATGTTATAATGACCATGAGGTGAACACTGTAGCTCTCCTAGACAGTGGGGCAACCCTCAACTACATGGAACGTAGCCTAGCTGAGAAACTTGGTGTACCAATCCAGGGAAATTTCTAACTGGTAACCTTGGGTAACAAGATAACAGACCTGTCCCACAAATTTGAAGAGTTTGTCTCCCTGAAGTTAAACAAGAGATTACTGCCCACCAGATTCCACGTCATGGAGAAGCTTCCCAAACCTGTAGTGATAGGTTTTGAATGGTGGGTTGACCACCAGATGAACTTGGACTATAAGAACCATCAAGTGACTGTCACTCATGAGAGCCAAACCTTAGAGGTCCCCTGCCTGAACCCTCAGCAGACACCTGGGCTAAACAACATCACCATGGAATCCTGCAAAGCTGAGATCCCAAAATGTTTGAAGCCTTGGGAGTCTGTCTTATCCAAAGAAGAAGCCACTGCCTTGCCAAAACATAGCCAGTTTGACTACACCATTGACCTCCTCCTGGAACCCAACCTAAGCATGGACCAGTCTATAGTTGTAACATGAAGGAACAAGCCGCCTTAAGAGAGTACTTGGACAAGATGTTGAAGAAGGGATATATACGTGTCCTAAATCTCCTTGTTTGTCCCCTCTATTGTTTGTTAAAAAGAAGGGTGGTAACTTACGTCCTTGTGTCAATCACCAGGACCTAAACAGCATCACAATGAAGAACAGATACCCTGTACCCAATGCTGAAGACCTCTCAGACCAGTTTTCAGGAGCCAACATTTTCTCAAAGGTTGATTTGAGGGATGGCTTTAACCAGATCTGGATCAGGCCTGGAAACAAATAGAAAACTGCCTTCAAGACTAGACAAGGTCTTTTTGAATACTTGGTTATGCTGTTCAGGCTGTGCAACGCGCCCAGTACCTTCCAAACTATGGTGGACGTGGTCTTAGGAGGACTCAAGGACCAGTGTTGCGTAGCCTACTTAGATGACATCCTCATTTACAGTTGCACGCCTGAGGAACATGTTGAACACCTTCAAGCTGTCCTACAACGCTTCAAGGAACACAGACTCTTTGTTAAGCTCCAGAAATGTGAGTTTTCCAAGAAGAAGTAGAGTTCTTGGGCTACAATGTATTGAAAGGAGGTTTTGCAATGACACCTGACAAAATAGAGGCCGTGACGTCATGGCCAGAACCTAAGAACTGCAAGGAGGTCAGAAGCTTCTTTGCCTGGAAAACTTCTGCCAGAATTTGTTCCAAATTTTTCTTCAATCTGCTTGCCCTTGACCCGCCTCACCTCTGAGAAACACCCTTTTGTGTGGGATGATACCGCCAAGTCAGCCTTTGAGTCGCTAAAGAACGCCTTTGTTTCTGCCCCAGTCTTAGCAATGCTGGTTTACAATAAGCCCTTCATTGTGGAAACAGACGCCTCTGACTTTGCATTGGGGGGTGTTACTTCAGGAGGGGCATGGTAGTAAGCTGCACCCTATAGCTTACTACTCAAGGAAGTTCACTCTGACTGAGTTGAACTACCCCATCTACAATAAAGAGATGCTCACTATCATCCAGTCCTTGAAACATTGGAGAAGATACTTGTGTGACGCCAACCACCCTGTGAGAATCATGACCAATCACTAGAACCTGACATATTTTTTCAAACCACGACAACTAAATCAGCGACAAGTTAGATGGGCCTTATTCCTAGCAGATTACGACTTATCAACCAGTTACAAGCCTGGCAAGATCAACATTATACCAGATGCCTTAAGCCAAATAGTCAAACTTTTTTCTAGTGCAAAAGAGATTGAAGAATTCAACACTAAATCCTTGCTGTCCCCAAATATGATTGAGCCAATGCTCCTATTCCTGGGGCTAGCCAGTAGAAGAGAAGAAATCCAACTAGCTCAGACCGTAGACCAGCACTGCATCTCCATTATGGAAGACCTAAAGAAATATATCAACAGTCAATACTACCAAAATAGTTACTCCCTACATGGTAACACCCTGCAGCTACATGGACACACCTATGTACCAGAAGGCCCAATGCGCTTAGAGATACTGAAGGAATATCACAACTCCCCCATGTCAGGACACCATGGACGTACAAAGACTATCAAAGGGATTCAGAGAACCTACATGTGGCCCAGGATGAAGCCAGAGATTGAAGGATACCTCAGTGGTTGCAAGACATGCCAACATACCAAACCTAAGCAAGGAAAGCCAGAAGGATTACTACTTTCCCTTCAGATTGAAGAAGGCCCTTGGAAGTCAGTTTCCATGTACTACATTGTGGAGATACCAAATTTAAAAGAATTCAACACCATCCTTGTAATTGTCAATTGCTTCACCAAGATGGTTCACTTCATTCCAACAACAACCAAAGTAACTGCAAAGGAAACCGCCACCCTATTCCGGAACCAAGTATTCATGAACCACATACTTCCACAAGAAGTGGTCTTGGACAGAGGCCCACAATTCACCTCTAAGTTTTGGGCCCAAATCATAAAGGACTTGGGAATAAAAAGATCATTGTCTACTGCATACCACCCCAGAGCAACAGACAGACCAAGAAACTGAACCAGGTCCTCAAAAAGTACTTACAATGCTATGTTAACTCAGAACAGAACAATTGGGTAAACCACTTACCAATGGCTCAGTTTGCGTAAAACAACCAAGATCACAGCTCCACTGGTATGTCCCCCTTCAAAGCCAACTACAGATTCAACCTCACATGGGATGCCCCCCACAGAGGAAGCCAACAATCCCAAAGGACGAGACTGGGCTAGCAACATCCACATGTGCCAAGAAGAATGTGCCAAGAACCTGAGAAGAGCAGTACAAGTATACAAGGATTTTTCCAACAAGAAACAAAGCCCTGGCCCCCCAATTGAAGTAGGAGACCTTGTGTATCTCTTTGCTAAGAACATCAAGACCACTGCCCCTTGTGCTAGCTTGAGCCCCTATCAAACAGGTCCTTACAAAGTCTTACAACACATTGGTACTGTAGCCTACCAACTAGAACTGCCCCCAGATGGAAGATTCACAACGTATTCCACCGCTCCCTGTTATCAAAAAAGAAAGGACTCTCTCTCCCACACCAGATAGTGAGAATAGCTCCCCTACCCATCAAAATAGGAAGCTTCACAGAACACAAGGTTGAGGCCATCCTGGGACACAAACTCTGATACCAAAAACCTCACTTCCTGATCAAATAGAAAGAATACCCCCATGAAGAGAATACTTGGGAACCTGAGTCCAACCTGGAAAATGCCACCATCCTACTAGAGGAATATAAGTCTTGGAGTAAAGAGTTGTGCTCTGCAAGCTTGACTATGGTAGGGGATGATGTCAGGGCCCAGAGTGCCCTGAACAGTCAGCTGGCCTTCTGTCAGGGATTCTTTCCCTGACTACTTGAATCTTGTTGACAACCTTGGAAAAAATACAGTCTCAAATCAACACCAGAACAAAGATTTAAGAGGCATCCAGTCAAAAACACAACACAACAGTCTTAACATTAATATTTGGTATTTGGAAGCCTTGGGGAACCAGATTCAAACCCGGGATGCTTCTAAGGAATGTATTGTTAGCTCTGGATCAACACAAACCTTTAATTTACCTTTTTATTACATTGTTATTCAGTTGGTTTTTGCTTTTGAAACGTCTTTCAAATTTGAAAGTGTTAATAATAAGCTGGGAAACGTCACTTACCGTCTTGATCCTGATTGGCTGCATCTAGCTTCCCATTCTATTGATAACCCGCTCTCTCTGCTTTTAGGTCAAGCTCCGTACTTATCAACACTTGATCTTCCACTTGTGAACCACTTAATTAGCCTGATAATTGTGAGATCTTTTGTGGTCCTCTTGTTACACCATGCCAGTTTACAAATGATTGATCAATTATTTAAGTTGCACTTCAAACAATTGGTTTTAAAATGATTGACTCAGGTAAATCATCTCATTTCCCAAACTCCTCTCAAATGCTTAGCCTTATTTTCAAGCTATATAAGCTCCAATCTTTTCTTCAATTCAAATGTTCCAACAATAAAGATTATTACTCTTCTAGCTACTCCTCCATTTTTGATAAAACTCCTTTTCTGAAGCCATGAGGGGAATTCTTTTCATATCTTGGTTTCTAGCCTACTTCTTGACCAAGGTGTATGCCTCGGAAAACCCAACTCCAACAACAGACTGGTATAATTCCTCCCCAGATGATGCCCATCATAAGGAATCCCTTGCCAATAGATGGTTCAAATATCCTTCTGGACATTGGGGACTTAAATTCAACTATGGCCGTTTTTTTGCTTCCCCACCCACTGAACCTACTCTGGTTAGACCTTACGCTTCATTTTACCTCTTGACGTATTTGGTGGGCTACTATCTACTTGGGCAATTCAGTTCTATGTTTGGAAGATTTGCTTATCTAGGACAACTTGGACATCTTGCAATGGTCACAGTTTCTATCAGCTTGGTCATAGCAGGCTTGAATGTAGGGGCCTTGGCCCATCAGCTGGGAAGTTTATTCCCTGCAAAGTGGGTCCCTGACACCTCCTTAGAGGTGACTAAACATGCAGCTTGGAAAACCCCACAAAGCACTTTCCAGGGAGAAATACCCCCCTTTCAACTAGAAAATGGCCCAGGATTTGAGAGGCACTAAATCCTCAAATCCCTGGCATTGAGCCTGTTATCAAATTTGGGCCACTTACTTATTGGGAAATGACACATTGGGAGCGCAATTGTTTAATTGCGCAATTGGACAATTGATTCATTGCAGGAGCTAAAAAAACTGTAGCAACTTGCCATGCTGCAAAATTCAAAAGGTTCATGTTATAGCAGCCAATGAGATCTCACCTTCTTGGCCAAGCACGCAAATTCCGGTTAAAATTGCAAATCCAACTCCAAATGATGCCATCAGTTCTCTGGTGGCACAAAAGGCCATAGAATCATCAGTAAGTATAAGTAGTGAGGGAGAGAAGCCCTCCTCACTGTTGACATCATAAAATAAACAAGTTTATGCCCAGAACCCATTATTTTCTTGCAGGAATTGTCTATTTTTTCTCAAATTTAATTATTCTGTTTGCATCTTTTTGTGAATCCACTACGCTATGCAAATGTGAATATCCATTCCCTCCTGGTTCTGCTCCTGTCACCTTGGTCAATACTCCCTGCGCTTTTTACTTAGAGTTTTACATCCTCATCACCTGAATCTCCCCCTGACCACCCAAGAGTGACTATTCTGCCCTCTATGAAGGAGATTTCTCCTACTTCCCCCCTGCTGTAAGGAATTCTATCCCTTTCACAAGTCATAGCTCTAACACTGGGTCCATTTAAACACAACCAGATCACAAAATTGGAAATTTTAATGTGGAAATAAGAATTAATTAAAAAAAGTTTCAATTAATTTAATCAATCCAAATTGGCGTTTAAAATTGATTAATGAAAATGCTATAAAGAACTGAAGCAAAAACAAAAGCAAAAGCTTGAATCTTAATAATAATATAAAACCTAGCCTAAAACTAAAATTCTAAGCCAGAGATGAATAAAGTGATGGCAACAACAAAAGCACATTCACAACAAGCTCTGAAACCCCAAAACCAACCAATCAAGCTGAAAATAAATGCAGATCAATAAATCACCAATATACAGGGGACCCACCTAGCCAATCAATTAAAGCAGTGCAACCAAGCCAAAGAAATAATACTCATCCAGGCTCAAATCACTATCCCCATTATAGTCCAGAAGAATACTGCATCCCAATAATCCAGCCCACCTCTTCTTACATTGCAGGCTGCAGCCTGCTGCAGACCTGCAAGACAATACTTGCCAAATCACTCTAGCTGGATCTCCTGGTAACTATTGTGATGAAGTTAACGTAGTTAACTTCATTTAATTGAAGTTGACTGTTAAACAATGCAATACCCAGAAGTAATCCACATAATGTTCTATTCATAGAAATGATGGATTTAGTTCCCTATCCAATGTGAGTTTATATTGTGACTTAAACCTTGCATCTATGAAAATGCAAGGAACTTCACCTCAATTACCAAGCGTGCATTTGAGCAGCTATATAGGCTCAATCAAGATTGCTTTAATAAAATGTGTTTTCATAAATTTTTCCTCTTATTCCCGCCTTGTCTCTTATTGGTTGCAACTGGTGCAACTAATCAGGCTATTGATACTTCTTTGTCAAAAGCATTACACTATTATGATCACTTCCCCACTTGACTTCAGTATTTAAACTGAGGATTTCCCCCATTCCAAATTGCTCTAACAATTTCTTATTACTATCATACCAATAAATATATATTCTCAAACTTCTAAAAACTTGATTAGTAGATTAAAAAGGTTCCCCCTTCAACAGCATGAAGATCATCTTCTTTGTATGGGCTTTATGTGTGTTAATAACTTATGGGCAAGCCAATGTGAACTTCAAGACTCCTGAACCAACTCCCACTGATAAATCAGAAGATTTAATTTGGTATTGTTTTGGACCACACTGTTGCCATGCCACATACATAAAAACAGCTTGATCCCCTCCCATTATCCATCCCAAGGCCCCCTGGTTGGTCTTTGGGTATACCAGTGTCTATTATCTTCTAACCACTTCACTCCCTTTCTGGGGAGATTCCACTTATTGGGTCATCTCTTGCACATGCTTAATAGGGATTCCAGTAGGGTCCACCCTAGTCAAATTCAACTTGGGAGCTCTCCTTTATTCTATTGGAGTTAGACTTCCAATGAGTGGATTCCTGACACCTGCTAACCGCGCCTCCTGCCCAGGATTTCAGCAAGTTGGGTTTTGTATACATCACAGTATTAGGACTTGCCAATCAGGTTGTGCCCTATACTGGAAGTTGGCATCTCCTAGCTACAGCTGTAAATTACCTAATCAGAATAGCACTATTTGTGTACATGGCCTTCCAGGCCCCAGTTTCCTTGCCTGTGGGAGTCCAGCCAGACTCTGTTTATGGGCTATTACACTCCCAGACAAATGAAATCAGGGAAAAACCTGCTCCTAAAAAATCAATTCTTGCTTAATAGTGACACTTGATTGTTGATTCATGTCTTATTCCTTAGAAAGACTCAAAGAACCACCAATTTTTGTCACAGAAGATCTTTTAATGCCAGGTATAAATTTACCCAGCTGTAAAAGCACAGAAAACAAGTAAAACAGTACATAAATTAAAAAAATTAATGGATTTAGACCAAATTGTCAATCTGAAATGGGTTATAGCAGCTCCTGCAAAAAGAAAGAACCAATTATCTGAGCCAAGTTATCCTTTTTAAGCCAACATGATCTTAAAGTCACTTAATATTATCTCATTAATCAGAATGGTTATCAGAAGCTGAGCATTTAAATGTTTTTCTTAATGGTCTAGTTATAAATCAGTACAATAAATTATGAAGCAGCAAATGGGTCAAAGATTCAGGTAAAAATATCTGAGTCAATAACTTTAACATTTTTTTCTTATTGTTAAACTATTAAGAGTTGAGTCCTCCCAAAATTCTCAAGAAAGAAAACTGATTTATTTCATTTCTAAATGTTTTCTCAATGCATCTGGTCCTTAGCCTTCTTTATATCTCATATAGCCTGATTTTAAATTGAATTGTTACTGGAAGATGGGATCCTGTTCCTAGTTGACTTCCTTATTGTTGTCTGGATATATTCTAATGCCTCCCAATGTTGTTTTCTTTATCATAAAAACTTAAGAATAAACCTTTCTCAGTTCCCAATGTCCTGATTTGTATTCTGAAGGCTCTCTGGTCTTGTCTCAAACAATATATCTTGGGCTACTCTGGTTGGCTATAATATTATTGTTTAATCCCAGTGTTTCTTTTGGAAATTTTAAAAAGAGATATATGAAGCCTTGTTGGTGATTATATCCACTCTATGTAGATTTGGGTGTCTATCCCTCACAGCCTGAAGACTGCTTCCTAATATCCTGCAATTTTTGTTTCTGCTTTCACTGCTGGTTATATTAGTAAGGTATCAACCAAACATTCATAGAAGAGGGTCCCAAAAAGGCAATAGCTAAAAATATCTCCATCATGAGACTAATATCTTAATACATGAGTCTGAATCAAAGCTTAGATTTTTTCAAAGAGTTATAAGGAAAGAGGACTGCTTTTATATCCAAATAGATGATATATTAATGGAATTTTAAAAGCAGTATATGTCTAGGGCTTAATATGGTTTACTTATTAGCTAAAATTAAGGTATGTTAAGAAGAGAAGAAGAATATGATACTGTCAATTAATCTTCTCATGGTGTCTTATTGGCTGGAGTTTCCTTGGAGAAAAGCAGAAATTTATTAGTATATTTTGTATCTCCAACAATTTTAAAAGACACTGTTTCTCAAATGAAAAGAGAGGTTTGGGAATGGTAAGGCAGTTTGAGTTGAGAGAAGATAGTTTTATACCAGGAGCAATTCTTTTAGATGTATGTGATAATATATTGTGTTGAATTTTTTTTTCAAAAAAGGATCTGTAAGCAAAAAAAATTAGGAATATCACTAGTTCAAAATTTGAAAAATAGGAATCTTAAGACATATTTTATTGTTAATTTTAATGATTACAAAAAGTGATGAGTCTTAAGAGCACTTCTTATAGATAATGATGCCATCTAGGCACAAAGGGCTGAATTCAGGTGAGGAAGCTTTAAAATTGGTATTGAGTATGAGGGGCATTGTCATTAACAACATTTCTCCCAAAAGAAGTGATAAACTCTAACTAGGAGGATCAAACTTGGGATCAGGATCTGATGGGGTTGGGGATCCTGCAGAAGCTTGGGCCAGCTGCACATGCTTTTTAAAGCTAGCCAATGAGGGATCTGAAACAAGCAAAATTTTGAATCTGATTAATCAGGGGAATTCACAGGCCTGCCAGGCCACAAATTTGCAGAGTGCAGAAGAGCGTCATAGGCAGGTAATTAATCCAGACCAATCTAGATTGCTGGAAGCGCTGAACCAGCATAGTGTCATTCATTTCATAATTGACAGGCTTTCTGAAAATGGGATTGCTGCTCAGCATGAAGAGTCAAAGTCCAAAGTGATTTCAGATGATTGGCTAGAAGTTTTTTCTGCCTGGCCATGTGAACTCTGGCCAGACAGTGACCCAGAAGTTACTCCAGAAGATGCACAGTTCATGGGGAAAAATTTGACCTGGCTTATAGTTTCTGAAGGTCTCATGAGCCAGGATGACAAGAACACCAGTAGCAATAATGACGCCATGAAGATTTTATCTTCAGACTGTCAGATAGAGGTCACTTTAACAGAGGAAATGACAGGCCAGAAGGTTCATAATGGGCCTGGAACTCTTAAACCAGAAGAAACTGAGCAACTCAGATATTAGGTGATGGTTTAATCCAAGCTTACACATTTTGAATGATATTTAAACTCTGTGAAGTCTTTTAAAAATGGTATTGTCATTATGAAATAAATAAGGTTATGGGACCTTGGTTCTACCATTTTATTCTGCATATAATTTTGGTTGTTTTCCACTTCACTAATTCTCCAACAGAAAGTCCCAGCCTGATGGCCCACATTCCTGAAGAAAATAAAAACCTGGCCTGCATTTTATTGTCCTCCTGGAGCACCCTTTTGGCCCACTGCATTTCTCTGACTAACCACTTAAGCTGGAGTAAAATAGGTTACCTTGAACAATATCCTCCACTTTGAATGTCTGGCCTGAAAGAGAGCTCCACAAACAGTCTATCATAAGGGAGCCTGGTATGAGCACCCTGCGGCTATATTCTGAGACATACAATTATTTGCCTGGCCCATCAGACAGATATAAAAGCACTTAATACCCAAACCTAACCACCTGACCCCCAGCCCAGATCTGTCTCCTCCCACAGCCATTCAATATGCAGGCATAGCCTACATTACTTTTGCTGTGTTAGTTGATACCATGGTGGCCTCCACCAGACTTTTTGGCCTTGGTAGGCTGATCAGCACCTTATCTCATCAAGTTAGCACCCCTCCTATGGTGGGCTCTTTCCTTCTCCCAACAGAGAAAGTTGGCAGCCAAAGCAAACAGAGCCCCCACTAGGATGTGGTATCCTAAAAAACTAGGTCCTTCTGTTCATCAGCCTGATTGAAGAGGGAGGGCCAGACGTAAGGAATGCTCCATTCTCAGAACTTTGAGAAGCTTTTAGGGATTCATTTTGATGGGGTGTTGAGTTCCTCTGTTGAGCCCATTGATGAATTTCCTATCACTTCAGAATGGCTTTTGGTACCATATTTTGGTTTCTTGCTTGCAATTCAAATGTGATATTGCCAAGTATGTTTGCATTGGCAGGTTTGTATGCAAATCACTATCAGATTTGAGGTCAAAAAAGCAGCCAGCCATCCCCTTAGCCCTCTGGGCTGGCAGGCGGTAAAGAGTAGGGTTTAGGGTTTGATTCTCATCCCAGACTTCACATTATCATTAGCATAAGAATTTCCCTTGCAACACTGTTCCCAAGTTTATTTTGGGTTGCTCTTGGAAAGTTTGGATTTAGTCAGGGGCTTGCATGCCACCCCATTTTGCAATTGATAATGCACACCCTCATTTCCTTTTGGGGCTTTAGCCTGAGGCCCTGTCATGATTGGTTCCCATGGAGACCTGGTTGTGATTGGCTGGATCTCTGGGGTTTGGGTGGCTGGCAGGTGGGGATGTTGGGTGTCTTGTTATCAGATAACTGCTCAGTGGTGGCAGGCAGCTGGGAAAACCACCAGAATCAACTCATTCAGTAAGTCAACATTATTTTAGTATTAATCCGCTGGAATCAGGCATTTTCAAAACTAAGCTAATTTTTCATAGTGAATTATTAAGTCAGAATTGCAAAATTAAAAAGGAACAGGCATAATGTCAACACCATTTAAACAAAGGCTTAATTTCAAGCCAAAAATCTGATATAATTTACTATGAAAATGTAAGTTTCTTTGTACTTTTACATTAAGGTTGACTCCAGTAAGTGATATCTGGATGTTGACACCAAATAAGAATCCATAAATTTCTTAATAAAATACACAATATTCTAAAAATAACTATTTTTTATATTTTATACTACTGTTTTTATTAAATATATATTAAGATAATCATTGAACAAAGACATATGCCAACTTTCATAGTGTTCTTTGTATTATTTAGATATTTACTGTTATTTTAAACTTACTGGATAAACTATAGCTTATTTCTGGAAGTACACTTAAGCCAAAACACATGTTAAAACTAGAATTTATATATGTAATTATAATGTCAACTTTGTGTCAAATTGATGTATCACCTAAAGTGCAACAAAGGGGTTTGGCTAAGCAATCAAAGTGACATAATTTAAGCAAGATTTAATAGGAAAGTTACTATAAAAGAACACTGACTGCCTGAATGTTGACACCTTCATTTATTTATTAGTAAAACACTGTTGCTTAACAAAAAGCACACATACAATGGTATGGAAATTCAGGCCAAAGTACCCAGAGCTGTACTTTAGACTTCCCTCTACAATCCCTATTATTTAGTTTTCATAAGTTACATATGCAACTCTTTAATTTTTTTAAATTGAAAAATAATCAATTTTGGCCTTAAAAAACCAACTCCAGAAAATATTAACCAAGCTTTATAAGTGATTTACATAGTGTTTTTCCACTTTGATGCTGACTGTCAGTATGTCAACGTCAAAATTAAAGTGTTTTTTATGCTGAAAAACTAAATTAAATATTTTTGACTACTGTGACTACCAGAATGTCAACTTTTTATTTAAACATGGTTTTTTCCTATTCTTTACTAATAAACTAGCTCTAAAATTACTTTCCATACTTCTATAAACTATTTAATTCATAATAAAAAATAAAACAAGTGATTATTATTAAATTTTATTCATGTTTCACATGATTATTCTTACTTTATGAACTATACTATAATTATTGTAGGACAAATCTTCCAAGAAGCCACAAAAGAGCCCCAAGTCAACCAAGAAAGTACCCAAAGCCTCTGAAAAGGCCCAAAGTCTCTACCTCAACAAAAACCCAGCCAAAGAGCCCTCAAAGAAATAGAAGACAAAGGAGAAGACCTCAGACCCTGAAAGCAAAGAGCCCTCCACTGCCACCTCCTCTTCTCTAAGCTGGTACTACAGAGAAGATGAGGTTCCACTAAACAAGCAGGGAAGAAAGAAGACACCCAAGAGTCCAGAACCCCAGTCAAGCCCAGATTAATCAAGCTCAAAAGAATCAAGCCCCAAAGAATCAAGCTCATTCCAGTCCAAGAAGTGCAAGAAGCTAACTCCATATAATTCCCCTCCACCGCCCAACAAATCTGCACCTCTATCCTCCTCATAAAGTATCAATAAAGAAGATCCTGATAATTACCTGTATGACTATCATCAAGCATCAGTTGACCCATGGGATCCCCTCAAGGTTCACAATATATGTAATGGCAAAGGAGAGCTTAAGCTATTAAAGAAGTTCCCTCAGTTTCCCCTCTAATGTCTGTCAAAGGAGTTGCAAGTTTAGTCTGTGATGGCTATGCTTTCAATTGAAACAATCAGAAGAGAGCAGGAAGAAGAAAGCATTATGTATGTGAAGATAGAAGCTGCGCTTCCAGAATCAATACAGAAGGATGGTATAAAGTCACTAGTGAAAAAAGAGAGCACACATGCAATGCTCCAATCAATCTTATCAAAAAGCTTCTAAAGCGGTACCTCTACCAAATGATCCCAGTCTCCAAAGATGGCAAGGCTTCTGATCTGGAAGTTAAGGCCACCACACACCTAAGTAATGAGAACCTGAAGCTCATCCCTGACTGCAACCAGTTAGTGAAGTACATATGTGACAAACGCTGTGATCTATTCCCCCATAAGAAATCTGCCATGGTCCAAGGAAAGTTAGTCTTGACAGAGGAGTTAAAGATGTAAATGGTGATGAGGTATTCCTTTTACATGATGATGGGCCTACATATAGGCAAGAATTATATGCTATGCTACACAACAGAAACTGGAGCAGTTAAGAGATTCAGAGACCTGGTTATGTGATGGTACCTTTGCAGTTTGCCCCCGCCTTTTTTTACCAACTATGGGTTGTACATTCCCTTATTGAAGGCAAGGTGCTCCCATTTGCCTACTTTCTGCTTCCTGGGGCAACAGAAGAGATCTACACAAAGGCCTTTAGAATTCTTCAGGAGGGCATCAAAGCCCTACCCAATAATAAAAAGCGTCCCCCTGACCATAACACTAGAGCCAATCCAGATGATGATGAAAAGGATGAAGCTACCCTTGCTGCAGAACAAGAAGCTCATGATAAAGCACTTGGACCCTCAACTATAATCATAGACTATGAAACTGCCCAGTATAGCGCCTTTGTAAACACCTTTGATGGAGAGGTCCAGGGGTGTTTTTTCCATTATCAACAGGCAGTCAACAGGCAAATAAAGGGTCTACCTGAGCTCAGCAAGCTCCACTGTCTAGATACATCAGGAAAGTGCAAGTTCAATTCAGCAGTTTGTAGCACTAGCCTTTGTAAAGCCAGAGCATTCTGGACAAGCCTTTGAGCTCCTATGCCAGGATCCATATGTCAAGAAACATGATGGTGCCTTCTACCCTTTCATTAAATATTATGAACCACAGTGGATTGGACGTAAGATCACTTTGCCCAGAGCCAAAGCCAACTGGAACTGCTATCAGGCAGCTCTTAGGGATGAGATGAAAATGATTTCATCTTTGGAGGGCTGGCATAAGCATATCAAGTCCTCCTTTGGAATCAAGCTCAGATACAACACCTTCTACAAGCATCTCAAAGTCCAACAGGGGAAGACTGCTGCATCCATCAGAGATATTGAGAACCACCAATCTAAGAAGAAGAGAACCACCAAAGAGAAACAGTATCAAGAGAAGATCAAGGACGTTGTCAAGGCCAAATATAAGCTTTCAGAGATTGGGGAATACATCAAGAAGTTTTCCACAGTTCTTAATGGCACCCAGGTGATCACAGTCTAGCTTTTAATTAAATTTATTTAGTATTGCCTATTTTTTATATAGTTCTTATATGCTAAGTATAATATTTTTAAATAAATAGTTATTATAAATAACTCATTAATAATTTATGGTACTGTTTTTATAAAATCATTGATTTTATGTTGATAGTTTGATGTCTTAGACTGTATTACATGGCCTATATTGGTATTTTACTAGTACATTATATGTTTCTTGTAGTTTTTAATATAGAAAAAAATTTATATTACTGTTTCTGATTATTACATTTTCCTATAATATGTATTTTTACATTTTATCTTTGTAAATGGGAAAAATATTTTCTAGTAAAGATAGCTAATTTCAGAGTGAATTATTTTTGAAGTGTATTTTTATGAACTTTTTAAAATCTATGTTGTCACATTACCCTAAATAGTATCTTGAAGCTTAATTTTATTAAGTAAAATGTTCAGGAAACAGGATTCTGCTTATTAAAAAAGTGTCAACATTTAGTAGTCTGCATGAGTTAAAACTTAATTCTGACTTTTCAATGCTGTTGACATTAAAGTATTTTTAATTCTGATTGTCAACATATAGTAAGTTGACTTGCAGAATGAGTTAATTTTGGCAGTTGCCGCAGCTGGCCCATGACACTAATTAATAAAATGTTGTCTTTTCTAAGTTAAGCTTCTCCCTTTGAAACCAGAATGCTCAGTTTATTGTATTGTTAGAAACCATTGTTGGTATTGTTGGCTGATTGGGACATTATTCCCTTATACTCCCCATATTGAGAGTAAGGTTACTTGCGGTCCCCTATCAACCTCTATCCCAGGAATATTCCTGACACCTGCCAGCCTTAAGAACTAGGCCCTTGTTCGTGTTTTTGAGATCAAATCTTAGAGGGTTCAATTCAATAATTTCCCTGCATGCAAAGAATCTCCAGAAACACCCCAAATTTTCCTTGAAAGAGTCTTACATCCACTATCTAAATGTAGGGGAGGAGTCCCCAAATGTTGGATTGAATATAGTTACCTCAAATGAGGTGATAAGGAGCACCTTTTGGGGAAGCTTCAAATATGGAATTAGGAAAGAAGAGGAGTATATTTTATTGGCTAATACTTTAGACTTATATAGACTTGGCTGTGGCAGGGGTTTAGTTGGATCAAACCTAGGGGTTGGTCATGTACAGGATGGGTTTGAGCCACTGGATACTTGGACAGTTATGTGATATTGCTTGGTTGCCATTACTGGTATGTCAAACAGTATATTGGAAGGGCACCAAAATGGGTGATGACTGGATGTTGAGTAGGTTGGCGGTAGCCAGAATACTTGTACATCCAGATCCTTGACAAAGGTAGCCAATGAAACCAGAACTGAAATTTTAGGACCTGCTGGACTGAAAAAATACCAGCTAACAGGCCACTGCCAAGGATAGCATTGGATAACAGAATAATCAAACTACCATTTTTCAAACCCCAACAATGGCAGCCACCCTGCCCCAGTGCCATTTTGAAGCTTAAAACAGGGGAGCCTGACTACCCAATTCCCAGATACCTAATATTCTGACCCCTGACCTCTTGAAAAAAGCCTAGTTTTTAAGGGATTTATGAACCCATAATCTCAGCACCAGGCTGTATTGCCATCCTGAAAGGAAGTTGTGTTTTATACCATTGGGTTTACTGATTGCTTATATATTTTATCCAGGTTATCTTCCATCTGGACACCATCCCTTATGACCTACCAGCCCTTCTACCAACAGGTTTCTGTCTACCTGTATTATCCTATGGGCGAGTTCATTCTACAGAGTATCCTCTGAAGTGAGAGGTCAAAGAGTACACACCTGAGAATATATTACTATCTGGTCCCTTGGCTTGCACTGAAGCGCTGTCCAGATTCAATCAAAGAGGTGTCAGGTAAATTGCAGAGCCCAGGCATCTCAGAGATAAACATAGTCTCTTTCCTGCCTACCCAATTGATTGGGGCCTGCCCCCTACACCAAAGCCCATTTACCTGCCCATACCAGCTCTGCTCACTGGTGATACCAGCAAGCTATTTGGAACAGTGTATATCACCCTCTCTGGGGTAATTAACTCTATGATTCATATTGATAGCCCTTGGTCTTTCTTTGGGATAACCTTTTGCACACATTTTCAAGTCTTACCAATCTTATGTTGGGCATTGCCTACTCAATCTGCAGCCTGTTCTGCCTCATATTCTGATAGGCTGGCTATACAAAGTTGGTTCCATGGTATCTCTACTTACTTGTTATGGTTCTCAAGTTAGGGCTAGGCGGTCTGGCAGAAGAATATCCTCTAAGTGGAAATCCTTGTATCCAGAGTTTAAAAGATACTCAGTGAGATGTATGGGTCCTAAGGGTGAACCAGGTGGACAAATTTTTTTGGCTGTGGGTGTGCAGAAAGGCAAGCAGGCAGGATAACAGGGGCAGGAGGACCTGTTGGTACGGAATTAAATGATAGAAAGCTAGAGTCAGAAAGGATAAAACATATTTGAACTAAAGTTTAGAGTAACTCTATTACCAGGATGGTACTGGAGCCGTGCACTGATTTTGTGGAGTTTAAATCCCCTCCTGTCAGGATTTATTCTTTGGGAGGAAACTGTCATTCAGGCAGCATGGCGTTGGGAATCTTGGAGGAGCAGAGTGGCGTCAGGACCAGGGGAACAGACATCAAAATATTTCTGTTCTTCAACCTTATTTATAAGACCTGACTGGCCAGCAGAATGCATTTTGATATCTGATCCTTGGTTTAACTCCAGATGCTTATCACTTCAAGTTTATTTAGAGGGGTGGTCCAAAAATCCCTGGAACGGGATGCAATTTCAGAGTAATTGTTGGATTCATGTGATGTGCCACTGGTTTTGATCTAGGCTAGGCTTGGTAAAACGCCTATATGATATGGACTCTTAACCTGAAGGCCTTCATTCAAGGCTACAAAAAACACATGTGGTGGGTGTTGGGTCCTTTGGACTAGTGGGTCACAAGTTGGGCGGTCCAAGGTTTGAACAGAAATTGTTGTTTCACTTCATTGAATGAAGCAGAAGATCAGTAACGACAAGTTCCACAAACCAAAACCTGGTATCTCAAGGCCAAAGCTTTCAGTTTTTGCAGAAGTAACTATCCAGAACCAGTGCCACTCTTATATCATGTTTCTATCTGGTCCTTTGTGGTGCACAGCATTGATTTTGCACTTTTTGCAAGTTCTGCATTGTTTTCTTAGTCAGCTGGAGCTGTATTGAAGAAATCTTGGAACTTCTCTTGAAATAGAAAAATTAAAGAACCCCAGAGATGATTCACACTCACTTCTGGTCTGGCCATTGTTTATAGCTTTCTTTGGCTGCCCCCTCCCAGCGCCACTGCTCAACAACTTTTATCGGGGAAGTTTGACCCTGCAACTTTTGTCAGGCGCCAATATTTTTGGAATTTGGTTTCTATCCCTCGTCTTATTAACACTTTGGAGTTTTAAAGAGGCTCTGCCATAACATCAAGAAGGACAAGCTAAATGTAAAATGAACCCTAGAGATCCCATTGAAAAGGGAAAAGAAAAATGCTGAAAAGGGTACATCACTTCAAATTGCAAGATTTCAAGCAGGTGAAAAAGCTTGGGTAGCCAAACATGATTGATAAAAGCTATCCCCTAGCCTGAGCCAATCAGAGATAGCCGTGTGAGCCAAATACAGCAGCACCTACCTCATTACGGGATTAAAGACTTGTATACCTATCAGGCTAATACACTAATATTGACTCCATCTAGGTAAAGCTTGGTAAGCTCAATGAAGTCTCACGCCTACCTGTACTTAAAATAAACTGGATCAATCTCAAGCTACTATTTAAATAAACTCAAGAAACTACCTAAGGCTTTGCCCTCTAATACCCCAGGGAAAGGTGTTGAAATATAGTTGATTGTTCCCTATTGGAAAACTGCTTTCCTGAAAAGCTAACAAATTACTGAGTAGAAGGTGGTCCTAAGACTTGATCCAGGCGTTTTACTAGGGACAGCCCTTAATTTTCCAGAGCAATAATACTCTTCTAACTCACATGGCAAACATTATATAGATGCGCACTATATAGAAATATCAACAAGTTATTATAATACCTTCTTTGTAAAGGATTGAGACCAGATATAGGGAAAGCCTAACTTGTTAGGCAATTCTGGTTAGCCAATGGTATGAATTACAATGGACTCAATAAACCCAATAGCTAAAGAAAGGGATCCTGTATTAAATCAGGGGTAGGATTAAAGCTCTATATTTCTGCCAACAAAGATTACTGGCGCCAAGATGCCGGCAGAACTGGTTTCAGGCCTAAGCGCAGTTGATTCCAAGCACTGAGGTGCCAAGTTGAATTAATTGAATGAATTGATCTCCAAATTAATAAATGTTGAACCAATAATTAGGTGCCTTTAAAAGGCAAGAGCATTTAAATTATAAGAACCCAATTATGGAAACCCACATGACTCATTCAGGATCATTGGTTGCCATGCTACCAGAGAGTGTACTTTTTCTAGATGAACTCTATCATGTGGTTACCCTGAAATTAAAGGGTTGCCCTTGGGTTTCCAGTGCAGAGAAGTCATCACAGTGAGTTAGAATAACCTAGAAGACATTGCTAGCTACTGATATCCATACAACAATATTCCCTATAAAAGGGCTGGTTGTGAGCATCTGGAGAGTGAAACTTTTGGTTACTCCCTACTTGTATAGAGACAATGAAATGATAAAATTCATATTGATGATTTGCAGTGGCAAATGGCTTCAGAATCCTTGCATTATAGTACCTTGCAAGAGCATGTGTCCCATGATAATGTGAATGTTGTTGGGGCTCTCAGGGGCAGCCAAGCCTCAACATTCTTCTGTTTTAATGAATATATCCATATCTTCCTATCTCTACCCCTTTGATATTTTTTATACTTCTAAGGAGCACATAAATGATGTTATTTTCAACACCTATAATTCTATGGACCTATTTATGACATTAAAAGGTCCTTGTAGGTATTTCAAAATATAAGATCTAGCTCAAAATCCATGGGGAAAATATAATGCTGGAAATAGGTCCCTAGAAAGAAAAGGTTCAGTGATGAGGTAGACAATGAACATTCGAATCCAATAGCCTCTACAAAACAATGAAGCTATCGTTTATACTTTAGTTCGAATCGGGTATCTTTAAAGTGGTAAGCTTCCTTCCTCTAGATAAAAACGGCTTAACTATATGGTTTGAACATCGAGTTATAGAATATAGCAAGCCAGTAAGATGTTTACTTTAGTCTTGAACAATCTTCCAGCTCCATATGGGTTTAAATCCACTAGTTTGGAGTCACATGATCTGCATAGATATACACATTACCATTGTTACAGGATTTGAACGATGTTGAAGAGCTGAGCGGTTAGATATAGATTGATTAAAGTCCGAGCAGAAAATTCCCTTGTCCCTGAACAATCTCGGATCACGCCCCAATTGGCTCACCATTATGGGTTACGGGTGCTTTAAGCCATAAAGTGTAAGGATGAGCCAATCCATCGTGGCTTCAGACATGAAATAGTATGGAGAATCAACTTAAAAGTGTCTGCCTTGAGTGTACTTTATTTGATATTGGCGATAGATATCCCGACTCGCTTTTATCTAAGTCGATGGTCCATACGGATGGAAGTCTTCTCCGTTTATGGATTCTCAAGTGATTTTCTCTGAAAAAGTGGCTGGAGTTCAGCACTAGATAAATTAAGTCAGGTTAGAAATAGGATTTAGATATGAGTTCAGGCTACTTGAGCAATATTTGGTGCAATGTGGTAAGCTTCTTGCTAAAGTCATGGTGAATGAACTTTTCCTCTCCTCTGACCACGCGACATGTGCATGTGGATGGATGGAGGATCTTCTAGATTAACATGATAATTCGAAAACTAGATTTTATTGCGCTTGGTTGCCTTAAATGGAAGTGTTAGTCCTTTAGACGTTGGTTGGGGTGATCCAAGTCAATCGTGCCATTGGGTGAAGTTTAAAGTAGCAAATTATGTGGGTGCATGGTGATGTCTAAGAGGGTGATCGCAGGGAAAGAATCAATCAACCTTTTTAAAGGAGTGAGTTGCCAGTGATCCTTTGATGGGATGTAGATGGTGATCCATCAGCAGATATAAATTCAACCTTTGGATGGGCATGGCAGCAATGTTTGTTTTGATCCTTTTGGCAGTTCTTGTTTTTGTTTACTATCAGCTGCGGCTGCCCAGGAGCATGCGGCATATCCCTGGCAAGAGCGCATGGCAGTGGATATCGAGCATGTTTGATAAGAATCCCAGCGACGTCAAGGTCCGTGAGATGGTCTTGGAGCAGTTGCACAAGACTAAACTCACCCGCCAGTGGTACCCTGGCAAGTGGGTGGTTCTGACCTCGTCTTGGGAGTCTGCCCTGCGCATCTTCAATGAACTTGACCTTTTCCCAAAGAACGTTCCAGGAGATAGCCACCCCGAGATGTTCTTTAGTCACTTCATGGGCACCAACTTGGTCTTCTCGAACGGTGAGGTGTGGAAGCGCCAACGCAAGGCAGTCAATCCTCTGTTCAAGCGTCAAACGAACATACATGTCTTGAGTGACGTCGTCAACGCCTTTGTAGGAGTAGTTGAAAAGCAAAAGTGCTGCAGGGTTGACATCAGCAAATACACCCAACGCATCACCATGGACGCCTTGGGCCGCAGCATCATGGGAACTGACTTCAACTCGGTTGAAAAGGAAAACGTCCCATTTATTGATTGCTACAACAAGAGTGTCACCCACTCTGGCGACCCTTTCTACCTTATTTTTTCAAGCTTAGACCGCCGCAGCAACCCTTTACGAAAACCTCTTTTCAAGACATTGGATGAGTTGGAAAGTAGATTTAACGATATCCTCGAAGAGAAGCGCAACGCAATCAAACACGGAGACAAGGGAAAGATTTACAACAACCCAACCACTGATTTGCTAACAATGATGCTGATTGCTTGTGAAGACGAAGAGAACGACTTCAGCGAGAAGGATGTCCGCGACAACTGCATGATTTTCCTTCTTGCTGGCCATGACACCACCGCCTTTACTCTCACTGCCACTCTCCACTTCCTTGCTATTTATCCTGAAATCCAAGAGAAGGCTAGACAAGAAGTACTGGACATCATTGCTACCAACAAGATCCCTACTGTTGAGCAAACCAAATGTATGGTTTACGTCAACGCTGTGATGAAGGAGACCATGCGCCTGTATCCCTCAGTCTCCCGTCTACCTTTCCGCAGCGCCGCACAGGACACCCAACTTGACGGCTACCACATCCCCAAGGGCACCGAAATCATCCTCGATCTCTACTCCATGCAACGCGACCCCGAATACTTTGACGAGCCCGACAAGTTCATACCCGAACGCTTCTACACCACCTCGGGCAGCTCAGCAAACCCCATCCTTCTAGAGAAGAAAGATCCCCCTGCATATGCGCCATTCAGCTCCGGCACCCGGTCCTGCATCGGCATGAACTTCTCTCTCCTCGAGCAGAAGGTAGTCCTCTCCATGCTCCTCTCACGCTACCGATTCAAGTACTCCAAGGGAAACGAGCCTATTGATCCTGATTCTCCCACCAGCCTCAAGCTCACGCCATCCTTCTTCTTTGCTACTGAACCCATGCTGTTTGATTTCGACCCCATTGATTCTTAATAAATTCTACGATCACAGCCAATAGTCCATATTCCGAACTCTAGCGAGGCCAACTCAACCCAATGCTTCTTCAAAGCGAGCAACACAATACATTCCCAAATGAAAATACACTTACAACACAACCACCCCAATTTAAAAAATGAACTTGAAGGCTGACACAACCCCAAACCATACCCATTACAAAAGAAACATCCGCTAAAACCACATTTTTAATTGTGCTTTGGATATCAGAAGTACAGAGGAAAAAGTAAAGAATAGGAAACAAGCCAAATTTAATTACAAGGGCTTACTAATCCATACCCTCCAACTGGGATCCCAGAGGGTTCTTGTGTCAAGAGTAAGTAGGCAAGGCGTTGATTCTACTTATTAGCTTGATCCATATTCCGATCCAACTATGGGGCTCAGTTCCTCCTTCAGCACATCTTTCATGTGTCCAAACTCCATCCCACCAGCTATAGCTTTAGGAAGGTCATCGGTAGTCCTTGAGCATATTTATACTATATTATACCAAGAAAAACATTTCTTTTCCATTGTCAACCCTGGCTTTAAACAGAAAATATAGTCTTACCAATACCATTGCCCATTTTATTCTTGACCTTGTTGCTCCTAGTACCAAAATATAGTATCATTGTATCATTCCCCTTCTTAATAGAAAGCTACATTTTTTTAAAAAATGATACCAAGGTTGGTCTTTTATTCCTAGGAACAACAAAGTTAAAACTGAAGTAAGTACCCAATACTCATCCTTTTTTCCTAGACCTGGCCCTTATACACTTGATAACCCAGCTTAAGAATTGTAGTAGGGCTTATTCTCCTGGCCTAAACCTCAGCTTTATATCTGGATCAAATATTGGGATACCTCCTTTGCTTCAAAGTTTATACAGGTGATAAGGAGAGCCTTTTGGGGGAGCTTCAAATATAAAAGTAGGAAGAGAAGAAGTATATTTTATTGGATAATACTTTAGACTTATATAGATTTAGCTGTGGCAGGGATTTTAGTTGGATCAAAACCAGGGGATGGTCATGTGCTGGATGGGTTCAAGTCTCTGGATACCTGGACAGTCATGTGATATTGGTTTGTTGCCATTTCCGGTATGTCAAATGGTATATTGGAAAGTCACCAAATTGGGCGATAACTGGATGTTAGGTGTGATGGCAATAGCCAGAATACTTGTACATCCAGACCCTTGACACACCCCTCCCTTAAAGGGTTACTTGGGTACATCAGGAGGGGGCTTTGTCTTGACAGCTGCCGCCTGATATTTCTGGAGTTGTTTAATAGTGAGCAACAACTGGGTCAAGTGTTCTCCTTTGCTAGGGCGGAGGCAAGATCTGTGGTACTTTTTGGTGATGGGCTCTTTGGCACCCTGGAACTTAACTAGGTAAGTGCTCCTGTCTGGTTGGTATCTGATGATTCTTCCTGGTCCTCTGTGTACTGATTCTAGCTTCTTTCTGTTCCCAGCTAGGACCCAGACGGGGGAGTTGATGAGGAGTGGGTCCTCTGTTGAGGTTATCTTTTGAGTTTTGAGTCTCTTTATTTCTGCCAGTTTGGCTTTGAGGCGTATGTGTTGTAGATCTGGTTTATGTTCTACTGTGGGAGGTTTCCCCGGGGGGATCTTCACATATTATTGGTTATTGTGGGTGACTATTTCTGGCTTATACCTGTATGTTAGTTCAAACAGTGAGTAGCCTGTCCCTTGATTGGTACAAACCCGGGATACTAGTAATGCATGTTTCACATAGACT